>CAICTM010000400.1:0-69714 GCA_903772945.1 Seminavis robusta | reverse complement strand
GGGTGGTTGCTTTGTTTGAAACCGAAAAGCGCAATGCCTTGCATTATGGAGACTTCGGAGGAAAGAGGGAAAGAGCGGCAACAGTAATCAGGATTCTAGGAAGAGAGCAAGGACGAAGAGTGGATGTTGATTGCGGAAGGTCTTGGTAGATTTTGCTTATGAGCGTTTGAGAGTGCGAGAAAAAGAGGAAAGCAAGCAAGCAGGCAAGCAAAGCTAAGTCTGTTCCATGTAACGTCAGGTCAGAGCAAAGGAGCGAGCAAGCAAGCAAGGCAAGCAAAGCAAGCAAGGCATTGGCAATGCACCTCCAATCTCTTTGTTTTCATTTATTAGTTTGCGGCCGGAGAAACCTGTTGACGTGGTTTGATTCCCATCCATCGTACGATTCGCTTAGAAGCTGGTAAAGAGGACGTTCGTGGTGCTGCTGGTTTGGAAGACGGTAGCTTGAGTTTGGTATTGTAGAACGTTTCCAGGTTGGTGGGAACCATGGTCAGGCTCCATTTCTCGACTAGGTCTTGCGGGATCTCCTTCATGGCCAAGGACGGACAGGGCTGGTTCGCTTCGTCCTTGTAGTCCAATACGAAAAAGACACCTCCCGGTCGTAGTCCCGCCAGTGCTTTTTGTATCACTTGCGTTGGTCTGCCTATTGATGATGGTGTTGTGCCCAATGGTGTAGTGCCCGGGGCGGGTTGCTTGGCTACATGTAGAAAGGAGATGGAGACGGCGTCAGATGCGGGACTGGACTGAGTCGTAGCATTAACCCTAGCCTTCGTAATGGCGAATCGACTCTTTTTCTTCCGGTTGGCGTTGACAGTTGGAGTCGTAGCAATAGAAGTAGGAGCAAGAATAGCTGGTGCAGGCCTACTAGCAGTAAGAGCGCCATGGTCGTCTTGTTCGTCGTCCGTCAAAGCAGACACGCTGCTGCAAACGCTAGTGTCATCTTCTTCAATAGTGTCAGTGTTGTATCGGTACGTAGAATCAGTACCAGCGGCACGACTGCGTCGGTTGCAATTGCGCTTGTCGAAACTGAACAGGGAATTCATGGGACTGGTAGTAGTAGTGCTAGTAGTGTTGCTGTTGCCGTTGTTGATATCGTTGGTGCTGAACATGTCGTTGTTGTTGTTGTGGCCGTTGGTTGTCTCTTATTATGAGTCTATTAGGTGAGTTGCTTGGTGCTCTTGCTCTTTGCTCTTGTGAATTCACTTCGCTTTTCTTGGAATGACACACACCTCTTGGAACTCCAATCTTCTATTCCGTTCGTTCCACGCACAAGCCACGTTTCAAAGCCTTCTGTTTCGAGTTTCGAGCCGAGGAGGTTTTCACACACAATTAGGAAAGTGCACCGCGGTGTCCACTGTGAACATCATTTTTACAGACAAATAAATGACCAATTTGCGACTTATTTTGCTAGTGACGTACTGCTGACGTACTCCTACTTCAACTCTGGCTCCCCAAAAAATGAGACCGGACCACCCAAAATATTATTGATATGATCCCTCCTCATGGCGCCTGTTGCTTCAACTATTTGGTCGGTGCTGTGGACAAAGATCTTTCCGAGACAGCTACATGTAGACTATTGCTGGTGGATTTGCTCATTTATTTGCTCTCTCGCCTTTTCTTTCAGCTATGCTTCGTTCTTGCTTTCTTCAAGGATACCCTCGTGCCGACAAGCTCATGCTGGCAGGCACGCTGAAACTACCTACTAGCTAGCTAGCCGGCTTGGTCCCCACTTGTGCATGCTGCGATCACTAACAGATCGAGTTTCTAAAGGTTCATGAAAGCAGCTCTCTTCTTATTCTTTCTCAAGTTAACTAAGTTTAGCATGTAAAAGCTTTTGTGCAAGTAAGTAGTTAATCTTTGCTCCATTCATGTCTTCTTGCTTCTTCCTGTCTTTCTTTTTCTTCAACCCTAGCTAGCTAGACTACTAGTAGCTACCTACTAGACGTTCACACGAAAGAAGCTCAAAGCACCCGCAACCAACAACTGCCACCCACCAACCAACCGTCTCTACTCTTTTTTCTTTTCATTCAAGATCGGTTGGATAGACAGATTCGTTGTTTCGTTTGGTACCGGTACCACTTGATGACATGACATGACATGTAGCTGTATAGAAATAATATATGCAAAAATGACATGGACACACACCAACATGTACAACATACACACAAAACGCCACAGCGCATCACCCTTCCATCCATTACCGATGATCCCTTCTTCTTGATAACAACCAGCAATGTGGAAGGACAACCGCTGTCAGCACGATACTCGACCGTACCCATCGTAACAGAATGGGATACAATAGTGCCGACACGGCAAACTGCAACAGTATCCGCCTCGATTCGACAACTTCGTCGTGCCTACCGGTACTCGGTAACGACAGCTGCGTCGAGTACAATGTCGTACTGGTGGCCATGATTTGTTTCTTCCAATCGTGGTCGTCGCCATTGCCACCTTCAAACGACAGTGGTGGCGCCTTTTTCCGTCGTCGAAGGAGGTCGAGCTTGGATGTTACCCTGGAAAGCAAACCTTTCAGAGGATTCCTCGTCTCTTGCTTTCCCACTGTTGGATCCACCAAGGCATCCACCACCAGGGGCTTCTTCTTCTTCTGGAACAAAGCCACAGACTTTTTTGGACCCAGCAGCGAAAACGCTTTAGAATTGGTACTGTCTTTCCAAGCCTTTTGCATGTCAAAGAACGAAATGGGCTTGTTCATGTCTCTGCGGCCAGGCTTGGGAGTTTGGTCCTTGTCATCCTCGTCGTCTCATTGTCATCCTCCTTCTCAGCCTCCTTGGTCGCTTTGGCAATTGCACGTTCTTCTGGGTGGGCAATGGTGCAGCAGGCAAGTCATTCATCGTCGCCTTCTTCTGCGGTTGTGCTCGTGGAAAGGCTCGTTGGACACGACTCGTGTCGGGTGACATCAGAGGAACTGCTTTGGCCGAAGTCTTGGGACCGGGCTTGACCGCAGGCTTGGGAACGGCTTTGGCGGTAGTAAAGGGACCTGCCTTGGCTGTTGTCTTGGCACCCTTGAACTCGTGGATCTGCTTCCTGTGACTGTAAATGTCCTCCAAGGGAGAGACAATGTCTTGGCTGTCGCCTGTCAGCGGCTGAATCAGTTTAAACGACGTGTCGGGGGCAGCAGTCATGGGACTATCCGGCTTTTTGTAGCGGTCACTCGGTCTCTGCAGGTCGCTGCTATCGTCCGTCAGCTTTTTGCTCTTGTAAATCTCCTCCAGAGGTGATGCCAAACCCTTGTTGTCTCCCATCAGCGCAAACGCATCCATCGACAGCTTGCTATCCGCACCGGGCGTGGCGGGAGGTTTCTTGAACCGTTCGCTGGGGATGGCTTGTTCTTGCTTCCGGTAGATATCATCCAGGGGAGCAGACGGGCCCATGTTGTCGGCCGTCAACGCCTTTAACTTGGCGTCGGGCAGTGGGTTCTGTTGCAGTGCCTGTGGCGGCGACGATTTGGAAGCGATCAACTCCGTTGGTGGAGTCTCCGGGCCCATGTTGTCGGCCGTCAACCCCTTTAACTTGACGTCGGGCAGTGGCTTCTGCTGCGACGATTTGGAAGCGATTAACTCCGTTGATGGAGTCTCCAGACCCATGTTGTCCGCAGAAACTTCAAACTTGTCCGATGCCATGGGAAGCACAGAGCCTTGAACGGGATTCGCTGTCGGCATTTGTCGTTTGAAACGATCACTGGGCTTGGAAGGATCCTCGTTGTGGCCAAAATAGTTGTCGCTGTTGTCGGGTGACAGACCAAATGCTCCCGGCTTCTTGGCGACAAACGGGCCAATCGGTTGTGGTGGCGCATTTGTGTCTTCGTCTTCCGCAGAGGCTGGTGCTTCTTCCTCGCTTGTGGCATCGGCATTTGCTTCAGCAGGCGCTTCGGCAACAACGATTTCATCCTTCTTGGCTTCTTCCTCATCGCCTTTTGTTTCTTCGAGCTGCGGGGCTTCCTCTGGGCTGGAATTGGCCTCTTCGTCGGCCCCTGTGGAGGCAACCGCCTCGTCTGGAATGTCATTCGATGTTGGCGCCTGAGCTTCGAACATGGCCGTTTCCTCAAGGGTTGCAGCAGAATTGGCCTCTTCGTCGGCCCCTGTAGAGACAAGCGCCTTGTCTGGAATGTCATTCGATGTTGGCGCCTGAGCTTCGAACATGGCCGCTTCCTCAAGGGTTGCAGCAGCAGTATCCTTGCCAGCGTCATCTACCGCCGAAGGCACAGCCACCTCTGCCGCGGGAGCCGTCTTGACTGCTTCAGATTCCTTTTGAACGTCTACAGACCCACCAAGGAACGGCTTTTTCACGGTCTCAACTGCTTTGGCAACTGGGGGGGCCGATTTCTTGCCTGGGAATGGTTTCTTGGCAGATTTTACTTTTTTGGCGACTGTCTCCGTTTCGGTGATCTTCTCTTTCACCACAGGAGAAGTCGATGTGTTGTTTGCAACAGAGCCAAGAAGCTGATCTTGCATCAAATCTTGCATCGTATCAGTAGACGCAGAGGTTAGATCTGGAGCCGTCGCTGTCGAGGGAACTTGGAGGTCCTCGTCAGAAGGCACGGCAACGTCCAAGTCTTCCTCGTCGTTGTCCTCTGCACTGAGCAAGAGTTCGTTGTCATCGCCCTCTTCGAAGGGCTCTTCTTCTGCGTCCTCGTCGTCCTCTGTGCTCAGCAAGAATTCGTTGTCATCGTCCTCTTCGATGGGCTCTTCGTCATCCTCTGCGCTGAGCAAGAGTTCGCTATCATCGTCCTCTTCGATGAGCTCTTCAAAGTCATCGTTCTCCACGCTGAGAATGGGTTCGTCATCTACTTCGTCGATGCTCACCAACTCCTGACTTCCATTCTCTGTCACTTCAGGTGTAACAACGACGTTGGTGGGCGCTGGCTGCTTTGCTCGCGTGTTGATATCCTCCAGAATTGCAGCCACCTTTGATAGGGCACTCTCCTTGCTATCAGCTGCATTCAAAGCCTCCAAGATCAAGGCAGCATCCTCTGACGATGACGACTGCTTCGACAATCTTGTTAGTTCCCCGAGAATATCATTGACTTGTGATACTGCCACCTGCTTCGGACCAGCAATAGCATCATCACCGGCAAAAGCGTCGGCAATGAACGTGTCGTTGGACGTTTGGTTTCGAACCAAATCAATGTCCTGGGAACCTCGGCTCGAGTACAACCTTGATGAACTTGGTGGAGATAATCCGAGCGAGCTGTTGGTGGGACCTGCCGGTGGTAATGTTGTTGAGTCGTTGCCATCATCATATTCTGACACTTCCGTCAGGGGCTTACCAAAATCCTTCGCGGAATAAGGCAAATCTTGACCCTTTGAACGCCTTGCAAAGAAAGGAGATTCCGAACTCGATGACTTTGGTTGCGTCAAGAACGGCGTACCGGTATCACTCGGAGACATCTCTTTTGTTCGAGGTTGCTTTGCCTTGGATCTGGCAAATCTCGAGAGGCGATTGGCGATTCCCATGGCACCCTTCACGGTGACATCAAACGCCCTACCGGCTACTCTGTGGATTGCTCTCTGACGACGGTTTTTGACAACCTTGCGGTCTACCGGCGGAGACACTCCGTTGGCAAAATCAAGGGCAGTTTCTGCCTCTTTTAGCGCGTCCAACACTTCTTGGGCGATGTCCGAAGAGTCCATGGCAAAATCAAGGGCAGTTTCTGCCTCTTTTAACGCGTCCAACACTTCTTGGGCGATGTCCGAAGAGTCCATAGCCGCAGCTGCCGCTGGTGCCTCCAATATCGGCGTTTCTTCAACAGTTGTATCCTCGTCTTCTTTAACAACATTGTTGTTTAGGATTGAATCGATTTCCGAAACGGTTGCCAGCGGCTCTTCAATAGGCTCCTCCTCGTCAACAACATTGTTTTCTACGGTTGCATCGATTTTGGAAACCGTGGACAGCGGCTCTGGCACCTGGCTGGGATCTGTATCTACTGGCTCATGCGGGGCACCCAGAATTTCTGACTGGTCCACTTCGGAGGGAGTACTCGCGTCCACCACCGAAGCTTCGGGGGACTCTGACTCAACCTCGACGAGTTGTTCCATAATTTCGGGCATGGAGTCCTCCACAGAGGCCTCTTTCGCGACAGGCGCATCCACCAATTGATCCGTGATGTCCAACACGGAGGCTCCCGTCTCACCCAAGGAGTCTTCTACCGATTCGGGAATCTCATCCGAAATCGATACATCAGCTGTGTGCTCTGCGGTCTCCGGTGTGAAGGCGAGCGGTTCGGACAAAGCGTCTTCAACATTTACCGCTCTAGGACCAGCAGAGAGATCTGGAGCTGTTTTCGCATCCTCCGTCTCGGATTCAAGGGTATCCGTGCCTTGTGCATCGATTGCAGTTTGCAGCTCGTCCGTAGATGTCGCCGTTTCGGCTTCCACCGGCATGTTCGCTGTTTCCATTGCCAAAGACATTTCCTCGACGACAGCAGCAGCATCGGATTCCAGCTCTTCTTCTTCATTCTTGACCAACGTGACTGCATCGGTCGCTGCACTAGAAGATTCAATCATAGCGCTGAATGAGCTGTTGACATCATCCATCATGTTCATGTCGATCAACTCCTCCTCAACTTCTGTCGTCGATGATCCGCTAATGGCAACATCTTCTTCGACGCTGCCGACACCTGACGGATTGAGCACTTCATTATCAAGAGTCGGCGAATCCTCCAGAACAGGGTCCTCTGCTGTTTGAGCTTCCACCTCCACCGTTTCGTCGGCAGCAGCAGGGGTATCCAAGAATGCTGCCGTTTCCGGAACTGCTACTTCCTGCGTGGAAGCATCATCTTGCTCCTCCAAAACCGGTGCCTCCTCCACTGGCGTTTCCAACGCTGCAGCAATGTCCTCTTCCTCGGTCTCGAGTAACGCATCATCAGCTACCACTGGTGCTTCCATCACTGGCTCTTCGTCTTTGATTTCTTCCACAACGGCAGCTTCATTTTGCGCCTCCAACACTGGTGCCTCCTCCAAGCGCGTTTCAAGAACCGGTGGTTTCAACACTGCAGCAATGTCCTCTTCCTCAGATGTATCAACATCAAATAGTTCCTCGAGTAACGTATCATCATTTGCCATTGGTGCTTCCATCACTGGCTCCTTGTCTTGGATTTCTTCCACCATGGCAGCAGCAGCATCTTGCTCCTCCAAAACCGGTGTCTCCTCCACTGGCGTTTCCATCACTGTAGAATCTTCCTCTTCCTCCTCAGATGTTTCGACCGTTGCTAGGTCTTCCAGCAACACATCATCATTTGCCACTGGTGATTCCATCACTGGCTCGTTGTCTTCCGCAGCCTCAACCACCTCATCTGTTGCTGCAACCGGCTCCACCCCTTGAACCATACCCCATAATCCATTGATATTATTAATGTTGAATAGATTGGTAATGGCGGTATCGGGTAGAATGGCGGCATCAATGGCATTTTCTCGATCTTTGGTTCGTGCCTCTTTTGCTTGTTGATACTGTTTGGCCCATTGTTGGGCTTGTGTCTTTTCTTCGGAAATGACTTCTTCTCGCTGTGACGATGTTGGCTCGTCGTAGTCAATGGTAGGATCACGCGCTCGTATTTGTTCTTCGAGAATGACCGCGTCAATGAAAATGTCATCGTCGTCGTCCACGACAGTGGTAGCATCGGTTGCTTGCTTGGTGGTTGCCGCGGCCGCTATATGTTCTTTTTGAAGAAGCTCTTCGACTTGTTCCACCAACCCATCAATGCGTGCTTGGAACGAGTGAATGAGTTTGGCCACTTGCGAAATCGACGACGCTGTCTCTTGAGGTGGTGGCGTCGTTTCTTCTTCTTCCACTGCTTCTGGCACCATTTTGTATTCGGCCGCCAACTCTTCCACCAGTTCCTTGGATGTGGAATCGCCGAGTTGCATGTGCAACTGCAAGGCGGCTTCCAATTCTTTGGCGACAACATGTTTGGTTCGTGTCTGTGGTTGGCCATCGTTTTCTTCTTCTTGCAACATGGCGGTAGGATTGTCGAGGTGCGACTGTATTTCCTCCTTCAAGACGTCCAGTTTTTCCTGTACAGATTCGAGGATACTGTCACTGTCCGCTGCCATGTCGAGTACATCATTGGCTTGATCCATCAAATCCTGCAAGACTTCTGGGTCTGGCAATGACTGATTCGACGTAGTTGTGTCGTCCTCTTGTTGCGTGTCTTTTTGTGTGGTGCCATTGCTGGAGAAAAAGTCCCTGACACCATTTTTGACTCGTTGTCCAAATCCCACTGTTTGTTCTTCCTCCACCACCGTCTGACTACTAGTACCGGTAGATGGTTCCGTGTCATCGTTCATGGCCGTGTCATTGTTGTCTTGTGTTGGCGTTGGTGAAAAGTGCTGCACTTTCGCCTTGAGTTTGTCCAATCGTTCCCGGAATGCTTCCACCGAAGTGATCATTTCCTTGTTTTGCAGTTGTTTCAGTTGTTGTTCCATATCGAGCAATAGAAACAATTCTCCTGTACTATGGAGTGCTCCAGCCGGTGTTTGTGGTGCATCATTAGAAGAAGACTTGTTTGTAGTTGGCTTGCTATCATCCATGTCTCTGAACTGTTGTGCCAATTGTTCCATGGTGAGTTTTTCCTGTTTGGCCAACCAGGCAAAGGCAGGTCCCAATTCCACCGCTCTCATGTACCTGTTCAATGCCTGATCGAGTTGTTGTGCCTTGTCTTGCTTGGGAGTGTTCTTGCTGCCTTGTAGTAGGGATGGGGATGACACTGATGGAACCACACTGATGCTGCTAGTAGTGTCAGTAGAGTCATCATCAGTACTTCCAGTGGTGGTAGTGATCATGGCATAGCTGACATGCTGAATGAGTTTCTGAGTGTCTTGCAGTACAGTGTCTAGCAGAGAGGTGTCTTGAGTGCCTGTAGATTCCGTACCAGATGACGTAAGTGACGTAACGGTAGCGTAAAAGACGACGGCTTCATCTAGAATCTCTCTCAGCACATCAGCCGTGTCTACACTACTACTGGTAGTGGTAGTAGTAGTCTCATCTTGATCTTCACCATCTTGATCTTCCTCTTCTGGCAAATGATGAAATGGATTCTTGACGAGACGCACATGAACTCCATTGTGGGTTTCCTTCTTGTTACTACTACTACTACTACTAGAAGTAGAAGTATCGTTGCGTGTGTGAAAGCCACTGGGCGTTTGAAGCGTCGAAGCTGTCGAGACCACAATGCTCTTGGTAGGATTGGTAGGACTTCTACCAACACTAGTACTTGCTGGAGCCAATCGCTTCCTCGCGTTTCCCAAAAAGGCGTCTGCACTTCGCTTGTCTGTCTCAGTAGAAGTACACACCAAGAACAGCAAGGCGGCAGCAGAGACCCTCATGGTCTCTACTAGCTAGTAGTGTAGTGATTGTTAGTTAGATAGCTAGCTTGTTCTTAGTTTGTGGTGTTGTGTTTGTTGTGAAGCCATCAAAGAAATAATAATGAGATCTATCCATTTCTATTCAAGTCGATTGATTGGCCATCTGGTAATTGCTGTTGCTGTTGCGGTTGGTGTCTTTGATGATTGCTGCTTCTTTTGCTCGCCATCTGGATTTCTCGCACCTGATTGGTCACTTTTACTCCCAGTTACGTTTGTCCAGAAACGCCGGCTGGCCAACTTCAAATTCTGTTCAGCGAGCCACTTACTTTTGGATGGACCGTAGAAGCCAGTACACTTTCTACAGAACAATGACGTACTTTGCTTGTTCCGAACCACAAAGATACAGCACAAAGCCGTTGCTTCCAAAAATGCTGCGGGATCACTTTTTCAGCACAGACGCCAAACAACGAATCGGATCCTTGGAGAGGTGCGCCAAGTCAAGTCAAGTCAAGTCAGAGCCAATCCAGACCAAACCAATCTAAAATCAGGATGAAGGAGAATGGTCTTTGGTAGAGCAAGAAGGAGACATCATCACCATCACCATCATGGTGGAGCTTGTTCCATCAAAACCATTCTTGCCACAATGGCCATGATTGTCATTTTGGTTCTTCAGATTGGACCCAGCTTTCGGAACAACTATGCATTCGAACAACAACAAGAAGTAGAAGATCATCCAACGTCCAATCCCCATTCTACCAACATCCATAATGATGCCAATGACAATGCCAATAGTGCCAACCAACCATATTCAAAAGTCCACTGTGTGGGAGAGAATTTTCTACCCAAAACAGCAACGGGGTACAGATCCTGCCAATTCAGACATCTTTGCTTTACTACTACGCCACCACCACCACCAAGTCTTGATAAAAACAACAGTACTCCACAATTTCTACTCTTTCCTTCCCCACAAGACCAACATCTAGCACAATTGCTATTCCAAAACATGACTTCACCCTATGTCACTTGGGCCAGCAATTTCAATCTATATAGTAATCACAACATCAAGGTATCCACAGCTCCCACCACCGAAGGAATGCTAAGGCAGGGAATTGATCAGGGATGGTTTCCTATACCAAACATCAGATCCGCTCCACTTATTAATAAAAACTACCAGACACAACCTGTATTGTTATTACCTGACAATGTGGTTCTAGTACCCGTCACCTTTCCCAACGATCATGATACTACCACAAACATCAAAAACATTCTATGGGATTTTTTATTGCCACTCTACAATCTACTCGCCATGTTTGATCTACAAGACAAGAAACTATGGTTGATCAATCTGGATGATCATCATCATACTAGTCATACTAGTCATACTAGTCATACTAGTCATACTAGTCATACTAGTCATATTTATGATGCAGAGTCATGTAACACGAGGGATTGCTACTACCACACCACCAAACAAATGCTTACCCTCATGAATGCGCATTGGGTTAATCTGCAAAACTTGACAACGACACTGACAAAAATGCCAGGAAACTTTAGTAGTGACAATCAGCATCATTACAATCACCAACAGCTCGTTTGTGCCAAGTTTGGGGCAGCAGGAATGGGGGCTCTCACAGGTACGTACGTAAGGACGTACGCTCGTACGTTTTGCAAGACAGAGTGGACATGTCAATTCTTGCATGCTATGGAAGAAACTCATTACATGTATTGGATATCTACTACTGTCTGCAGACCATGGCATTCACAAAAAGTCACATGGAGAACGCAAAAAGGACTACGTCTTTGTGCAAAACAGTGGCAGAGGACCACTGCTCTACAACTTTCGAAACCATATTTTGAAAAACTTGGGATTGTTGCATGATGACACACGGCAACAACAACAACAACATGACAATGACAGCAAGAATAAGAACGGGCCCCTCCAAATCAGTGTCATGGTCAGTGAATCCAAAAAGTCGGGTATTCAAACCTTTCAACATCATGTGGATGCAGTGAAACGGGACATACCAGATCATTCCCAAACATTACGCATTCAGCAATACCACTACACCCACAACAACAGTACCAGTAGTATTGTGCACATCAAGAAACAAATTCAAATGGCAGTGCAGACACAAATCTACATCTCCATGATGGGACACAGTGCCTGGCCGGCATTCTTTTTGCCGCCGGGTTCCACCTTGATTCTGTTCTTTAACAATGGCGGGGAGGAAATGGTCCGCGATACCAACAACAAAAACGAGGCCACTTTTCCAATTAAACTCGATTGGGACGTGTGGAACAATTTGGGGCATTTGCGGGTTCATTGGTTGCCGTTGCACACGACGGACGAGGACGACAGGCTCGTCAAGATTATCGAACAAGACTTACGGCGACAACGGGGTGAGGAGGAGCCGCAACAAACGACGGATGATGGCAGCACGTGGAATGGGATACCCGTGCGACTCGTCGTACCGAAGAATCAAACATCGTCGTCGGTGCATTGCATTGGGGGTAACTTTCAAAAAAAGGGGGCCAACGTGTTTCGGTCGTGTCACTACGAACATCTCTGTCTGGATATGGACCGCCGGGAGTTTGTGTTGCACGTGGGGGCATCATCGCAAACGGACAACAACAACAACAAGAACAACAACTCGGACTTGTTGGACTCGACAATCAACGCCGACGTGTCGGTGGGACGAACCATTCGCTTCAGCGGGGACAGCGCTTGGTCTCCTCGGGTAGTGCAACAACCGTTGCACATCCATTACGAGCTCCCAGAAGGGACGATTTGGGCTCCCTTTCATGCCGAACAACCCAACATTCACAATCCTGGTCATTTGCTCTGGGATTACTTTCTGCCATTCTACAATCTACTGGCCATGTTTGGTCTCGATCAGTCGCCAGCCAGCAACTTGCTACCGATCAATATAGACGAGGGTTGTACACAAAAAGAGGATAGTCCCTGCTGGCGGGTGCTGACCAAGTTTCTTCCCCTGCTCGGTGTCCACAATGCTTCTACGACGTTTCGAAGTACGCGACAAAGCGAATTGCACGGACCTCGGCAAAGCAACTTGGTCTGTGCCAAACATGCCGTGGCGGGCATTGGGATGCTAACGGATCATGGCTGGAATCGGCACGGTCAGCGCATTGAGGATTACCGAGACGTACACAACGTTGGTCGTGGCCCGCTCTTCTTTGCGTTTCGCAACTTTGTGCTGCGAAACATGGGCATTGACGAGCAAACGCCACTGCAACGGCCCAACAAAATTGTCTTTTCCACGCATTCCTCCAAGAATCCTGCTCGACGACACTCGTTCCAAAATCAGATTCATGCGTTACGGGCAGCGATTCCTGCAAATACCCTTTCAGTGGAGCACCACGTACTAGCCAAGCTGAGCCTGAGAGAACAAGTTGTTCTCGCGACACAAACGGCAATCTTCGTCAGTGTCGTGGGTGGGTCGGCATCAACCGCGACCTTTATGCCGCGGGGATCGAGCGTCATATTGTTTTTCAACGATGTGAACGAGTTTACCGATCATTCGTCACGAAAAGATTTCCCCTGCATGATTGATTGGGACTTTTGGAACAATGCGGCCCATCTGAATGTGCACTGGTTGCCCATGAAAACCATGAATGACACGGTGAACCAGCTTGCCTTGATCCAGCTTGTCAAGAGTGAGATTGCTAAGGAATCGATCGATCGCACCCGAAGAGGCTTCGATTGATGGCTACCGCTATGAAGGAGTGTTTTAAATGAACTCGAGCTCTAGCGCCAACCTGAACAAACGTCGTTGAATCAATGAAAAGCAACAGGAGGCTACACGACAACTCACATGCATCCACAGAGAGTGGATCCTCCTATTGGATTCGATTCATCCCTCCTTGCTATTTCCTAGTGTTTGGGTGGTGATTCCTGTGTCGATGCATGTGCCCATTTTCCTGTATTCACACAAGTCCTAGAGCAAGCGACTGGGTGGATTTGGCCAAGTTGAACACTTGTGCGTGAACGACTTGGTGGAGAAGCTACAATCTAGATACATAGGGCAGGTAATAAGCAAAATAGTCCTAGCTAGATATCCTAATTCGCCAATCTGAGACCATGGTTGTGGATAGGTCAGTGGCCTTGCTTGTAAGGTTGATAAGCTTTCCGTACCGTAGCTCTCGAGAGAGGTATCATAGGTACATGCAGCCACATGCACACGTAACTGACCACTTTGATCCTCTCCGCCCTCCTGCCTTGCCAACTTGCCACCTTTGCCACCCTTTCCTTCTTTGGTGGTGCGGTTGATCTGTTCCCTGGGTTGTTCAGCTCAGCTCTTGCATCCTGCCCTCCTCCTCTGAAACCCATCCTCACCATAGTCAACTCTTAGTATTTTGGGAGACGAGCATGACAATCTTGGTACGACTGGTGGTACTGGTAGTAAACAGAAATGACACATCTTGGTAGCAAGCAGAAAATTAATGAACCACACCAGTACTAGTACCGAGCAATGGGCCTTTAGCAGGCCGTGCACTGTAGCGATGATAGTACAGTAGGTTGCAGTAGTGTAGATACTGTAGAAAAATTTAGCTATTTGATCTTCGGATGGGCTCAATGTCCGACGTAAAGTGTATATTGGGTATTTTAACAGACGGGCTTATCAATTTCCTTCCCCCATCTATTCGATAGTAATGAGAAGCCAGCAGGACCGAGGTCTTCTTTTTGCGTTCGTGACATTTTCGCAAATCTGAAGGGGAAAGTGGTACCGGTACAGTAGAGTTTGTACTGGGATCAACAGCGTTGTGCTGGCATTCGAAACAATTTTCGGGGGACCGACGATCGAGAAAGCAAATAACCATCCAGAGAAAGAACTAGAGACTGGCTAGACAGATTTAGAGACACAATAGTCTATTTCTAAGTCTAATCACATTACAAGTAGCGACTAGTAGAGTCCGTACTGGGATGAACAGTGAGACGGGACATTTTGTGCTGTCAAGTGTCGACCAGTAACCAAGAATGCTGCATACTGCATCCTCTCTATTTAGATAGGTCTAGTTTACAGTACTTAGACTGAGTATTGGTGACATAATTGAAAGATCGAGATCTTTTGGCTGCCAAAAGAGCAGCCGTTCGCAGCTCGAAATCTGCACAAGCTCCCGCTACGACCGGTCGCATCGGTTTGTGGCCTGAAATCTGACTTCGGTTCCCACTCAACTGCTGTTGCGCGTAAACCATCAACAGCAGAAGGAAGACAAAGACAAGCAAATCTGACTCATTTCCCACTCTTTTGCTGCTTGTAAAGCATCATCAGGAGAAGGAAGACGAAAACAAGCGATACTGATACCGCTGCCTTGAACAGAGCTTAGGTTGACTGAGCTGATTGTTGCTCTTGCTGCCGTTTATCTTGCCGTTGCTGGTGCTGAGAGTGTATCTGTATCGTACGGTATCGATCGATTTCCAGGAAGTCGTGATTGAGTTGAGAGGATAAAAAAACAAAACAAAAAAACAACAAAAAAAACCAGAAAAAGAAAAAAGAAATCCTCAAGATCAAGATGAAGATGAAGGCGAAGACGTTGCTGAGCCTTCTGCTTGGACTCTCGCTCTCGGTCGAGAATCTTACCAAGGCTCAAGATGTCCTTCCTGTACCCACTGGTGCGGGTTCTACTGGTGCCACTACTACTGGTACCACTACCACTACTGATCACCGAGACATGGTTGCTCTTGCTGATGGATCGGAAGACACCCTTTTGAGGGATCCCGACTCGGACGCCGACGCCATCTATGATACCGATCTTGAACAAGGCCAAGGCCAAGCCCAAGGCCCACATGAACTTGACGCTGCCAAGGCTACTCTCAGTGATGAACAAGAGCTTGGCACGGCCTCTACGGCTGCTGCCTCTAGTACCGGAACGAACCCAGACGCAACTCTTACCCTTGGGCTTAAGAAAGACATCAATCCAGACATGGAGTCGCAGGTCCACGATGACGATCAGACCTTCAACAGAACCAAACAAGATCAAACCCAGCATTGGAACATGATGCACGCCAAGAATGATCACGTCGCCAAGGTGGCATCAGAGAAGGCGCCATCCATACTTTCCACCACCACCGACCGCAAAATGCCACCCAACTCCATGGAGCGTGACCAAATCGTCATGATGGACGATACCAAAACGGATTCTTATTCTGTTCCCCCCATGCAATCCAAAGAGGACACTGACCCCAAGATCCCCCGTCACGTCGACGTCGAAACCAACACGGAAGCCGTCGAGCCGTCCGTGGCCGACCAACAAGAACAAGACGACCAACACAAAGGAGAAGATTTGCACGTCTATGGACCCATCAACAAGACGGACGTCGGATCCAGATTGGAAGCCATGCAGCTGATGGCATCTACAGACAAGGACAAGCAAGTGGATGCAGACAGCGCCAAAGAAGATGGTGTTGGAGAAGTTGACAATGACCAAGCGGACACCAAAGCCGTCAGTGTCCATCGACATGGCCGAAGGTTGGATCATACCACCGACTGGTTGATGGCAAACACACGCATGTATGGGCGTAGAGAGACAGCTAACCTTGCCGTTGGATGGACTGCTGCCCAAAACTTTTGCAAGGAACAAGGCGGATCTCTCGCATCAATCAGGGAAATTTGCCCTCCAGATGGAACCACCAATAGGAGGCCTCTCTTTGGAATACAGGCCGGCGGAGATCAGTGGGCGCCAATTTCCGATCGGGAGAATCAATGGGTCAATGTGGGAAGTGGCGGTGGACATCCAACCTGCACATTGCACGGAGGTGCGGCACCGGAGCTCACTGGCCAAGGCCATCATCACGGATGGGGCAACTATATCGTATGTAATAATTGGTACAAGTTTGGTGGGAGCACCCAGGTCAGGGACATTGGCGCTGCTGAAGATGGCACCCTCTGGGCGGTAAGTGCCATGCTTTGATCTTGCCTGCATGCATGGCTCTCGGTTCATTGTATCACCCACTCCTCACCCCCCCCCTTTTTTCTCATGGTGGGGCAGATTGGAACGCATGACCATGGCAATGGTTGCTATTCCATCCATCGCAACACAGGTGGCGATTCCTGGGTGGAAGTAGGAGGATGTTCCCACAGAATTTCAGTTGGGAGCAGCGCCTACATTGTTATTGTGAGAATGCAGTTGACTGAAATCTTGGATTTACACTTGGTGAACTCTGTCTCATATATGTATTGCTCTGCTTCTCTTAACTATGCCGGACAAAGCTGAACTACGCTGGACAAATCCACGCATGGACTCCCAATGGTTGGGTGTTTATACACAGTCCTCCTGCTCGTGACATTAGTATCACCAATGATGGAACAATTTGGATGACAGAATTGGTGGCTGGGTTAAACCATGGCGATGTGTTGCGCAAGCGCCCATCAGATAGTTCTTTTGTGAGGTTTGGCGGAGGTGGAGACCGAATTTCTGCTTCGGGGTCCAACAAGGCGGCCCTGTGTAACGCAGATTTCCTTTGGAGTCATGGAGGCTCTCACTGGTATACAACAGGACGCTGTGATAATGGCGATGTCAGTATCGCTGCTGATGGAACCATCTGGACAACAGGAACACCACATGGCCAGGCAAATCCGGGACTGATCCGTAAATCCACGAAAATTTTGTCCCATTCCACCAGTTGGGCGACCCCCATTCCTGGTCAAACTGGCACGAACATTGCAGCTGTCAGTGCCAACAAGGTCTATCTGGTGGATGCCAATTTGAATCTTTGGAGGTATGAGATCCCAGCCAGGAGAGAAGCAACCGGAATCACTCGGGTGTTTGTTCCACCGGATACCAACGATGTGAAGAGCTATGATCAAGCACAAGACTTCTGTGAATCACAGGGAGGATCTCTTGCTTCTGTGGCTGATATCTGCCCCTTGGATGGTTCTGCGCAACCCTACTTTGGAATCCAGTCAGGAGATCACTGGGCTCCAGCTTCTGATTACCACAATGCATGGGTCCAAGTGGGAGTTCATTCTTCAGCTTCAACGTGTGCGTCCCACAGAGATTCTCACAATGGAGTGGACCCTGATTGGGGTCTTGATGGGACTATGAAACAAAGTTATGAGTCCAACTACATCGTCTGTAACATGCGAACAGCCATCTATGGACCCAGTTACACCACCAACGTCAAGTCTTATGACCAAGCGAATGCCTTTTGCAATGCCAAAGGAGGAACTCTTGCTTCCAGATCGGACATCTGCCCCCTCAACTCTGTAGTACCCTATTTTGGTACTCAGCTGGGAGATCAGTGGACGCCAGTTGCTGATTACAACAACTCCTGGATCCAGGTGGGAGAACAACCTTCAGGTGTTCCCACCTGCAGCTACCACCGGGAAACTCATGGGGGAGTGGATCCCAATTGGGGGGTTGATGGAAATCACAAGCAGCCCTTTGAGGCCAATTTTGTCATTTGTGCCTCAAACAGAGTCCTCTTTGGCCGCAACAAGAATGTTACTGTCAGCACCTACGACTTGGCACAAGCTTTCTGCAAGGCAAAAGGAGGATCTCTTGCTTCCAGTATTGATGTCTGCCCATCAGGAGCACATAGCCTACCATATTTTGGAATTCCGGTTGGGGATCAATGGACCCCTGTCTCTGACCGCCATAATGAGTGGATCCAGGTGGGTACGCAGCCTGATGGCTTGCCCACGTGCGGAACTTATTCGAACCCCGGTTGGGGTTTGACTGGATCATGGGCTCCTGCTGCGAACTACCTTGTTTGCTCCAGCCGTTGGCTCAAGTTCAATGGATTGAAAGTTCGAGATGTTGGTGCTGCAGATGATGGAACCATCTGGGTGGTACGTGTGCTTGATATTCAACTTGATTTAGTGAGGATTCACGGTGAATCCTTTTCTCTCATCTTACAGCCACTGTTGATTGCATGCAGATTGGAACACATGACCATGGCAATGGATGCTATTCCATCTACCGTCATACTGGTGGGGATTCATGGGTGGAAGTAGGTGGCTGTTCCCACAGAATTTCAGTTGGGAGCAGAGACCATATTGTCATTGTGAGATTACAGTTGACTGAAGTCTTTGGTTTTGGATTTGGCGACCTCTGTCTCATACATTCATTGTTTTGCTTTTAACTATGTCTTACAAAGCTGAACTACGCTGGACAAATCCATGGATGGACCCCCAATGGTTGGGTGCTTATACAAAGCCCTCCCGCTCGCGATATCAGTATCACCAAAGAGGGAATTATGTTTTTGACAGAATTGGTTTCTGGACAGGTCTGGGGCCTCATCTATCGGAAGGCCCCAACAGATGATGATTTTGCGTTGTTAGGATTTGGAGGAGGAGGAGAGCGAATCTCTGCTTCAGGACGCGATAGGGTCACCCTCTGCAACACATTGGCTGGCAATCATCTTTGGAGCAATGATGGTTCTCATTGGTATACAACAGGAACGTGCGATAATGGGGACATCAGTGTTGCTGCTGATGGAACCATCTGGACAACAGGAACACCACATGGTCAGTCAAGCCCTGGATTGGCCCATAGATCAATTTCTATGAATGTCTCAGCTACAACTTGGGACACCCCAGCACAGGGCAGGTCTGGAAAAGACATTGCTGCTGTGAACGCAAACAAGTTTCTACTGGTTGATTCTAGCAACTCGCTCTGGCTGTATGAAATACCTTCCTCTGATGTTGATTTTACAACATCAAGACCAACTCCTGCACCCACTGTTTCTCCCGCCCCTTCTTCTTCCCCTTCTTCCACACCTAGTATTTCGCCATCATCATCCCCATCATCCTTGCCCAGTGGCGTGCCATCCATATCTCCCTCTGTTGTGCCTAGTTTTGATCCAAGTGAATCCCCGAGTTATGTTCCTTCTATGCAGCCATCAGACAGGCCATCCCAAGTCCCAAGTTTGAGCTCTGTTCCCAGTTCACAACCAAGCTCGTATCCATCTACTTTACCCTCATCCAGCCCATCGTTGATTCCCTCTGGTGTTCCTTCTGAAAATCCAACGATAGCTCCAACCTATGCTGCATTTGCTTCCACCGTGGGTAAGTTCCACTTGTCAAGCTGTCACACTTAGACTGTATTGACAAGTTGCTACTATAACAACAAGCTCAACCTTTGTCAATATCATGGCCAATAATAGAGCAACGGTGGCAATCAGAGTGGGGGAGCATCAAAATGTTTGGACCCCATAAAACGAAGCCACTGGATGGAGGATGGAATTCTGCAGAAGACTTCTGCAATTCTAATGGAGGAACTTTGGCCTCTCTAGCACAGATTTGTCCTCCTTGGAAATCTAATGCTGAGCCTGTCAACGGGATTCAATCGGCAAAAGGTGACCAATGGGCTCCTATTGGAGACAGAGAAGGTCAATGGGTCAATGTTGGAAGTAGTAATCAGTACCCTGTTTGTACCAAGCATGGTGGAAGCGCAGGCCACGGTCATGCTTTGGGCTGGGGGAACTATGTCTATTGTGCCCCAAGCAATTGGTACAAGTTCAGTGGAATAAAGGTTAAAGATGTGGAACAAACAATTCGAGACGTTGATGCTGCAGAGGATGATACTATCTGGGTGGTACGTTTGTTCTATCTGAAGCCGACCCACGTTGGCGTTGTTGTATGAGCTCTTCTCCAGCTTACGAAAACTAAACACCACTTGCTGTTTTCATCCTTTGCTTCTTTCTTCCATCCCTGCTTGAGTCAGATTTCTAACTACAAAGTAATGACTGACTGCTACAGCATCCATCGATATGTTGGAGGTGACACTTGGGAAGAAGTCAGAGGATGTGCCAATGGCATTTCAGTTGGCAGCCGCACTAATATCATTGTAACCACCACCGACGGGGAGATTCACCAATGGACTGGTCACGGCTGGAAATTGATCAAGAGCCCTCCTGCCAGAGATGCAAGTATCACCAAGGACGGAATTATCTTTATGGCACAATTGGTTTCTGGACAGGTCTGGGGCCTTATCTATCGCAAGGCTCCAACAGATGATGAGTTTGTGTTGTTAGGATTTGGAGGAGGAGGCGAGCGAATCTCTGCTTCAGGACGTGACAGGGTTGCCCTCTGCAACACATTGGCAGGCAATCGTCTTTGGAGCAATGGAGGCTCCCACTGGTATCAAACAGGAAGTTGCGATAATGGGGATATCAGTATAACTGCTGATGGAACCATCTGGACAACAGGAACACCACATGGCCAGTCAAGCCCTGGATTACCCCGTAGATCAATTTCTATGAGTGCCTCAGCTACAACTTGGGACAAGCCTGTGCAAGGCAAGTCTGGTACCAAAATCGCTGGTGTTCATGCGGACATGTTTGTGATGGTTGATACTGCTGGAACTCTCTGGCAATATAAGGTATGGGAATCGGGATGCTATTCAAAAGTGTTATGGTTTGTTTTGTTTCTAGGAATACAGTTGACATCACTCTTGATTTCACATTTGGATACCTTTGACTCATCTATGCATCTTTTTTTATTTTTGTAAAGGTCCCGATCATGCCTAGTCAAGCAGGAAACAACCCCCTGTTTGGACCAAGCCAGACATCCAATGTCAAAACGTTTGAGCAAGCAAAGGAATTCTGCCAGTCCAAAGGAGGATCCCTTGCCTTCAGCACAGACATCTGTCCTACTATCGATAATTGGAGCAAGCACAATATCAAGGCTCGAGATGTTGGCGCCGCAGATGATGGAACCATCTGGGTGGTACGTGTGCTTGATATTCAACTTCATCTACTGAGGAGTTGAATCCTCACCCCCCCCATCTTCCTGCCCCTGGTGCTTTCATGCAGATTGGAACACATGACCATGGCAATGGTTGCTATTCCATCCACCGTCACACTGGAGGAGATTCATGGGAGGAAATAGGTGGCTGTTCCCACAAGATTTCAGTTGGGAGCAAAGACCATATTGTTATTGTGAGAATACAGTTGACTGAAGTCGTTGGTTTTACATATGGTGACCTCTGTCTCAAATATGCATTGTTGTACTCTTTTTCTGGCAGCTGAACAGGCACAGACAAATCCATGGATGGACTCCCAATGGTTGGGTGCATATACAGAGCCCTCCTGCATGGGATGTCAGTATTACTAAGGATGGAACCATCTGGATGACAGAATTTGTGTCTGAACAGGACTTTGGCAGGATCTATCGCAAGGCTCCAGTAGATGCTGATTTTGTAGAGTTCGGAGGTGAGGCTTGTCAAATCTTGTTTGCCAAGTTGTGGTTACAGTGTCTAATGCTGTATCATTGACAGGCGGAGGACAGCGAATATCTGGTTTAAATGCCGGCAAGGCTGTTCTTTGTAACACATTGGCTGGCAATGATCTGTGGAGCCATGGTGGTGCTCATTGGTATTCAACAGGGAGGTGCGATAAAGGTGATGTGAGCGTTGCTTCTGATGGTACCATCTGGACAACTGGGGTTGGAACTGGCCAAACGCGTCCTGGTTTGCCTCGAAGATCCACTGCTTTTACAGCGCATCATACATCCTGGAGTCCTCCTGTCCAAGGCCACTCTGGTGTGATCATTGATGACGGTGGGAACATTGCTGCTGTGAGTGCCAGAGAGTTCCTTCTTATTGATTCCAACCTCAACCTCTGGCATTATGAGGCAGACAAGCCCTACTTTGGTATCCAGTCCAGCGACCAGTGGACTCCAGTTTCTGACTATGAAAATGCATGGATTCAGGTGGGAACCCAGCCCGGGGGAGCGCCAGCTTGCAGTTTTCATCGAGACACACACAATGGAGTGGATCCTGATTGGGGGATCAAGGGTGACAAGAAGAGCTGGGAATCCAACTACATCTTGTGCAACATGGACAAGTTTATTTTTGGACCTGAAGATACCTCCAAGGTGATTGATTATGATGATGCCAAGCATTTCTGTTATTTGAAGGGAGGGATCCTAGCCTCTTTTGACGAAATCTGCCCACTTCCTCTTGTGAAAAGACCGTACTTTGGTGCTGCTGGTGGTGTCCACTGGACTCCATTTGGGGACTACCGCAATGGCTGGGTTGAAGTTGGTGGTGATGCTGTGGCTGATATGTGTTCCAGACACAGAACAACGTATGGTGACCCTCGAATCGGATTAGGACCAATGTGGGGAGCAGAAGATGACAAGTTGGAAGGAGAAGCAGACTATGTCATTTGCAAGATGGAGGGTGTCTACGTGTATGGACCCAATGTGACTGCTGATGTCAAGTCGTATGCACAAGCCAAGACATTTTGCGCTGCTAGGCAACTCCTGCTGGCTTCCTGGTCTGATGTCTGCCCCCCTGATGGGTCAAACAAACCCTACTTTGACATCCAGACAGGGGACCAGTGGACACCGGTCTCAGACTATGACAATGCGTGGGTCCAGGTGGGAACACACTCCAACAATGCGCCAAGCTGCAGTTTTCACCGAGACATACATGGTGGAGTTGATCCTATTTGGGGCACCAGCAATGACAAGAAAGCATTTGAATCGAATTACATTGTTTGTACTTCGTGGTTTCACAAACACAGAGAGGCAACAAGTACTGACGTTACTGTGGCCAAGGCTGTATTTGAGCGACGGGAAAAGATCAACAAACTCTTCAGCATCCCAGATCACCACCTGCATGGAAGAATAAGCCGAAGCATTGCTCGGTACAAATATCCTGATGGCAAACAAAGGAATTTATGTGCCTACTCGGAAGATGGTTACAATTTTCCCTACAAACTGGCATACTACAAGATGTACCCAGAGGAAGGTTCGCTTGAGGTCAAGTACACTACAAATCTTGAGGAAATGTATGCTTCTGATGACCTTCGAATCATGAGACCAAAGCCTGGCAGTGGATACTTTTCTATTGGTGACATCATATGGGATGGAAAAGTGAGCACAACAGAGAATGGCACATCTGTTTTGGTCCATCACAAGCAAGCTCTATTGGTAAAAGGAAGTGGTTCTGCTCTGAAGAAACCCCTCTACTATCAGAACATCTTCAATGCATCAATCGGAGCTGAAAAACAAGCTGAAGGAGTAGGACTGAGCAGTGGCGGAACCAGTGAAACCAACACAGATTTGATGTCTGGAAATGGGACGGTAAACACGGGAGAAGTAGCAACACAGAAGCCGATCTTGTGGCATGAGTACAAAGGGGTGACAGTTCGAGATGTGGGTGCTGCATATGATGGCACTATCTGGGTGGTGAGTTGCTTGAAATTTCATTTCTGTTTATGTGTGAATGTCTAACGCTTCCCCTGTTCCGTGCTTTAATCAGATTTCGAACTTTACGGTTATGAATGATTGCTACACCATCCACCGCAAACTAGAAGGAGACACCTGGGAGGAAGTCAGAGGGTGTGCCTCTGGTATCTCAGTTGGTAGCAGCACTAATGTAATTGTGGTTCAGGACAGCGACATTTTCAAGTGGAGTGGTCAAGGCTGGGATTTGATCCCAAGCCCTGCTGCGCGCGATGCAACCATCACCAAGGATGGGACGATCTTTTTGACTGAATTGGTGGATGGGTTAGACCATGGCGATGTGTGGCGCAAGCGCCCGTCGGATGATTTTTTTGTGAAGTTTGGTGGAGGTGGAGACCGAATTGCTGCTTCAGGGCCCGACAAGGCGGCCCTGTGTAACAAAGATTTCCTTTGGAGTCATGGAGGCTCCCACTGGTACGTCACTGGGAGTTGTGATAATGGCGACATCAGCATTGCTGCAGATGGAACCATCTGGACAACGGGAGTGGGAGATGGTCAAAAAGGTCGTGAAAGTGCTGGATTGGCCCGCAGGTCTACCATCTCAACAGCCATTGCAACCAAATGGGCTGATCCCATTCAAGGACATTATGGTGTGAAGATTGCAGCCATGAGTGCAGTAGAGTTTGCGCTGGTCGATTCAGACAACAAGTTATGGCGATATGAGAATCCAGGTCTACGAATTCCCAAGACTGGTAATACTCAAGTTTTTGGGCCACAAGAAACTGGAGCTATCAACAGCTATGATCAAGCACAGAAGTTTTGTGAGATGAAGGGAGGAACGCTTGCTTCCAGTACCGACATTTGCCCCTCTGGCAGGTAAGACACCAGTCCATTAAAACATCCACCTCGATGCACTCCCGATGCTACCATAAACAACCATCTCATAATTGTTGTTGTGTGTTGTCTCATAATTTTAGTTCGAGCTGGCCTTACTTTGGCATTCAGGACGGTGATCAATGGGTACCTGTATCAGACTACCACAACGGGTGGATCCAAGTTGGATCGCATCCAGTGGTTTCGACGTGCAGTCTGTACAGGGACACATATGGAGATCCTGATTGGGGTCTTGATGGAAATGGGAAGAAAGCGTGGGAGGCCAACTATATCCCTTGCAACATGAAGATATTTGTGTATGGTCCCACTGAAACGGCAGGAGTCAAGAGCTATGATCAAGCACGGGACTTCTGTGTTGCAAAGGGAGGTTCACTACCGGCCAGTTCTGATATTTGTCCCTCAGATGGTTCTGAACTTTGGCGGAAGGAGTGGGGGGATATCCACATGTTTGGGCCCAGCGAAACCAGTAGCCTGGCCATTGGGTGGTCTGCAGCACAAGACTTCTGCAATTCCCGTGGTGGAACCCTTGCCTCTGTCAAGGATATTTGTCCTCCTGATGGTGCTACCAACTCCACACCCGTCACTGGGATTCAGTCAACATCCGCTGATCAGTGGGCACCAATTTCCGAACGCGAGAATCAATGGGTAAATGTGGGAAGTGGTGGTCGGTTCCCTGTTTGTACCTTTCACGGTGGCGCGGCTCCCGAGATCACTGGACAGGGCCGTCATCATGGGTGGGGAAATTACGTGTTCTGTTCTCCGCATCCTAAGGGCTGGTACAAGTACCGTGGTGTTAGTGTTCGCGACGTGGGTGCTGCAGAGGATGGTACCATTTGGGCGGTAAGAGAAGCATTTGCAAAATTGGCTCAATGGTTTCTTGATGCAATGGCTGACCATCTTTGATGCTCCTTTGTGTGTGTTGATGCAGATTGGCACCCACGACTACATTCCTGGCAAAGGCTGCTACAGCATTCACCGGCACACAGGTGGAGATTCCTGGGAGGAAGTAGGCGGATGTTCACACAGAATTTCAGTTGGAAGCAGTACGAACATCATTGTGAGAAAACAGTTTACCGAAGTATGATGTTTTACATTTGGTTACCTCTGCCTCATATGCATTGTTGTACTTTTTATTTCAGGTGCTGAACTTCCATGGACACATTCATCAATGGACACCACGTGGTTGGGTTTTTGTGGAGAGTCCTCCTGCTCGTGACATTAGTATCACCAGGGATGGAACTATTTGGTTGACGGAGATTGGAGTGGGTCAGCCTTGGGGTCTTGTGGATCGCAAACTACCAAATGATGTTGCCTTCAGGGGCTACCTTGGAGGAGGGGGAGACCGCATTGCTGCTGCTGGCCCTGATGTGGTTGCTGTCTGTACCACCGGAGCAGGAGATTTACTTTGGGTTAATGGTGGTTCCCACTATTATATTGCAGGAAGTTGCAACAACGGCGACATCAGTTTCGCTGCTGATGGAACCATCTGGACAACTGGAGTTGGAAGTGGTCAAACAAGTCCAGGCCTACCTCGCCGATCACTTACCTCCACTTCAACTGCTACAGCTTGGGAAGCCCCTGTACAGGGTAGGTCTGGCCGCAACATCGCTGCTGTTAGCGAGAATAAGTTTCTGATGGTTGATGCCAGCAACAGGCTCTGGCACTATGAGATACCCACCAAGATTGAGCCGAAACTTGGAGCGCTGAGTGGCGGAAGTCACTTTGTTCCCTTTGATGACTATCACAATGGTTGGATTGAAATTGGAAGTGATAACCAATCACCTGTTTGTACCAAAAAAGCTGATGTGACCTCAGAGCCGAACTACATTGTTTGTGATTTGAACAGGGTTGTTTTTGGGCGAAGCGAAAGTGCCGGTGTCAAAACGTATAAGTAAGTTCCTTTGCTGCGTGATGTCCTCATGTAATCAAAAACAGATACACTCTCTCACTCACACTTTTGATAGTCAAGCACAACAGTTCTGCAAAGCAAAAGGAGGGTATCTTGCTTCCAGTGCTGAAATCTGCCCCTCTGCTGGTTCTCTGAAGCAAAATTGGAAAAAATATGGTGGAATGAAAGCAACGGATGTTGGTGCAGCAGATGATGGGACCATCTGGGCGGTAAGTGTTGTTCTTGGAAAGTCCTTAGCACATTGCACGTCTTCTTCATCATTGATTGCTATTCATTACTCTTCTTAACCATGTCAGATTGGAACCCATGACCATGGCAATGGTTGCTATTCCATCTTCCGTCTTACTGGTGGCGATTCCTGGGTTGGAGTTGGTGGATGTTCCCACAGAATTTCAGTTGGGAGCAAAGACCATATTGTTATTGTGAGAATACAGCTGACTGAAGTCTTTGGTTTTTGATTTGGTGACCTCTTGTCTCATTTATGCATTGTTCTGCTTCTTTTGACTGATGTCCGACAAAGCTGAACTACGCTGGACAAATTCATCAATGGACCCCCAATGGTTGGGTGTTTATGCACAGTCCTCCTGCTCGTGACATTAGTATCACCAAGGATGGAACAATTTGGATGACAGAATTGGTGGCTGGGTTAGACCATGGCGATATGTGGCGCAAGCGCCCATCAGATGGTTCTTTTGTGAGGTTTGGCGGAGGTGGAGACCGAATTTCCGCTCTCGTTGGGAACAAGGTGGTACTCTGTAACAAAGACTCAATTTGGGCCCATGGTGATGCCGGATGGAAAGCCACAGGTGGAGATATCAGTTGCAATGGTGGAGATATCAGTGTAGCTGCTGATGGAACCGTATGGACAACAGGAGTTGACAAAAACCACACAGGTCCTGGATTGGCGATTAGGTCAACTGCCTTTACAGCTGACATAAGTTGGGCCCAACCAGTCCAGGGCCAGTCAGGTGTTAACATTGCTGCTGTGAATTCCAGAGAGTTTTTACTGGTTGATTCCACCAACAATCTCTGGCACTATTTTGAAGCAGATGAGCCCTACTTTGGAGTTCAGTCTGGCGATCAGTGGACACCTGTCTCAGATGATATCAATGCGTGGGTGCAGGTAGGGGTCCAACCGTACGGCCTCTCCTTAACCTGCCAGCGTGTCATCGAATACTTTGGCCATGCTCCTGGCTGGGGTGTCAGTGGACTCTGGGATGGTGCAAACTACATAGTTTGCAACACGAGGATGGATGTTTATGGCCCCTCTGAAACCTCCAATATCAAGTCCTATGACCAAGCGAAACAATTCTGTGTAGCTAAAGGAGGATCCCTAGCTTCCAGCTCTGATATATGTCCCTTGGGTGCAAGTGAAGATCCCTACTTTGGGAAACAGATTGGTGATCAATGGACACCCGTCATGGATTACCACAATGCGTGGATCCAAGTGGGAAAACATCCATGGCAGGCTCCGACTTGTGCCCTTCACAGAGACACTCATGGGGGAGTGGATCCCAATTGGGGGGTTGACGGAAACATGAAGCAATCTTATGAGTCAAATTATGTTGTGTGCAAATCTGGTGGAGCTCCACCAAGTAAACTGGTGGTTGCTCCAGACAACAAGTTCCACATGTTTCCAGAACATCTTCCCGATAGTTCAAAAGGATGTGTGGCATTCAAGACCAAAGTATGTTCCTTTGCTGTGTGATGTCCTGATGTTGTCGAAACCAGATGCACTCTCTCACTCACACTTTTGACTTATGAATTTGCTGCTGTATCTCTATAGGCTAAAATGAACCAATCTTTCGGCTTGTCATCTAGAGCAGACCCTGTGCAAGATCCTACCTTGGACTGGTTGTGGGTTGAGTTGGGGACAAGATCGGGAGCAAATTCGTGGTTCATTACAAACGGTAATTTTCTGAATGTCATTGTCCACAACGACACCAGTTCCGCCAACTACAAGCCATCATTTCTGGATGGGACACTGAAGGACTTTTGGGTGTGCTCTCTGGCAAAATCAGGAGGGCTCTTGTTTGAGATGGGAACTGGTCGAGATCCCTCCAACACGACCTCCAAGTTCATCAATGTGTCTCTTCCTGACACAACACCGGGTGAACGGCCTTTCTTTGGCTTCAAGTCATACAACACCGAAGAGTTGTACAGTGATATTGAGGTCATTGATTTGAATGCAGCACCAGCACCAGCGCCAGCACCCAAGATTGCGGCACGGTATCTCAGAGGTGATTTCAGTTCCAACACCATAGCACCACCAACAAGCTTCCCCATTGTATCTACAAGACAACTCAACACCAACAATGCTACTGACAGCGTTTCCTCTCTCCCATCTAGTGCTCCACATGTTACACCACCTTCCCTTTGGAGACCCATTCCTCCGCCTGGTACGTTTGAAGATTATGTGCGCCTTCATTGATTTCTTTCGTTGCTCACAGCTTAATGATTCCTCATGTGTTCCATGACAGGATACACATGCCTGGGGCATGTTTGGACCATTGACAACACTGAGCCACCCACTGATCTTGTCCGATGTATCCAGACAATGTATGTAGAGGGAGTGAAGGACCCAAAGTATCAGTGGGACAGCCAATCAAATTTTGACTTTGATGAGCTGACGTTGTAAGTACAATTTTACCATTGTGTGATGGCCGGCAACTCTCGGAATCTGACCAATGATGCTTGCCAGATGGGAGGCCACACAGACGAAAACAACCATCTCGCCGGGCACGTTCATTTCCAGGGCTTGTGAGGCTTGCGATGCGCCTTTGGAAGAGTTTTATGCACTGTAAGATTCATGTTCATAATGAGCACCCTGTTGTCTATTTAGAGCAAAGCTGACAATTCCGAATTGATTGCCTTCAATCTTCAGGAGGAAGGAGTGTATTGTGGGCCATGGTTCCGTACCATTCTGTGCCCAGCCTGGCACTCCGTGGAAAGTAGAAGTTGCAAACCAAACCAAGATTGATGTCCCATATGCCAAGCTTCAACCATGTGGCTTCCAGCAAGAAGACAAACGGATCTATGGCCGGCAAGACAACCCAGATAAAGAGTGGGAAAATTATGCAGTTGAATTGTACAACAAGTCTGGATTCGTCGGTTGGAAACACCTTGGGGCATCAGAAAGACTTGGAAAGCCGTTTTGTTTGGGCTCTTCTGCATTTGGCAATTCCACTTTCAAGAATGATTTGTTCATGACAGACATCCCAGCAGAAGGCCGTATCATCGAGGAAAGTGTCAAGAACATCACCGAAGGGATAAATGGCAAATCCTTGTCAACCAAGATTGCGGGCGATTTCGTCTTTCTTTTCCCCTGCTCTGAAACAAACCCAGTGGTAGAGATGAAGAAGAAGCTTTCTGATGCCGCAGCTGAAGCAAGCATGGATGGAAGTGTGGAAAGTGGCCTTGTCAACATTGATGAGGATCTGGGAGAAGCAGCTAGGCATTGCAACCATGCGGATATGACGTGTAAAGCAAGATCACCATGGAGAGAACCACACATTTGCGGTGAGAAAGAGGAGCCAACTGAATCTGGACAATGCCGTTCTGTTGACAATTGCTTCTATCAACAGTGCAAAGGGTACAACGAAGCGGTGTGCGCTAAAGATGATGACTGCATTGGGGAATCAAGATGCCATCAAGATGGAGATAAAAAAGTTTGTGGAGGGGTAAGTCATGTGAATGATGGTAAATGTTCTACTTTGCTATTCCTGTCCTAACAACTCACGCTATTTTCTGGGTCTCCTATGGTAGCAACTCAAAATTACAATCAAGGAGAGTTCTAGGACGCTGCAACGAGCTGTTCCATATGGAATTGGCCAAGATGGTGTTGGGAAGTATGTTGTTCTTGATCAAGGTGCAAGTTTACTCTTGGTTGGTAATATCTGGAAAGCTTTTTCACTGGGCAGCGAATATACCATTACCGAGGGCACTGTAAGAATATACTTACATGAATTGGGAATATTTGATGTATTTTGAATGTCTCATACTTTCATTGTTTTTCAACCCAGGTGTTGGAATTTGACTTTGAACATAGGAATGAGACCGAGGGCCATGCAATCTGTGTTGACGAAGACACGAACGAAGATGTTGAAATTGACGGGCAGCATCGTTGTTTTATGCTGGCAGGAACAGAAGGAGAACCATCATGGTTCGAAACCTGGAAGATTCCGAGGGAGGGTGACAAGAGAGACAGCTGGAGGGCACCTAATTCGAAGGTAGGAGCAACTCTCCCTTTTGATTGCATTTTCAACACTGAGCAATCTAAAATGAATATTGTTTCACAGTTTCACTACAAAATCAAGCTTGGATCTGTCTCCGAGGGGCCATCCAAAGGAAAGTCATACCTTGTAAGTGGCGCAGCACGTATACCATGATTTTGAGTTATTGCCAGAATTGACAATTATTGTTTATTCCCTGTGAGAACAGCCGCACAACACCAACATGAAATACATTGCCTTGGTTCAGGACAACGATGCTGATCCCGAGGCAGGGATGAGCCGATTCAGCAACATCAAGTTGTATGATGAAGCCGTTTCGGTAAGTATTTCAACCACTTTGCGACTGTGTTATTGCATATAGTCCAACTTACACTGGCGACTCTGTGAGAAACAGGCGGGAGCTAAGGGGATTGCTACAAGCATCTGCAGTCAAAGGCAAACGATTAATGGTTTCTATAAGGACAACATTGAAACCCCCACCGACTTTGGGGCCACAACACAGACCATCATGCGTTACAATGATGGGAATCCACCATATGCGCGTTCATCTTTGTGTCCCTACTTTGACGCTTATGCCCCAACTGAGCTCAACTACAAAGTCCAGGCTTACAACATTGAATCGACGGATTTCCTCGATGTACAGACAAAATCAGCTACTGAAGTAAGATTTGCCTTTGGAGTGCTGACAGCAAAATTGACCTAGCAAACAGTGTGCAATCTTATTTCTTGTTCTTCTTTATCACATCGCTTTTCAGCATGTGGTCTATTGGAAATTGCATGACAGGGGATTCCGTGTATTGAGAGTCTCTGACAGGGAACTTCCTCCTGGGTACTTCAGGTAAGCTCGCAGATTGAGACACAGGTTTGATCGGATCCTCTACCTTGGTGTGTGTTCTCAAGATTTTGCTGTTTTGTTTCTGATTCTTCACAGGCTTGGTGATGGCATTAATACTGACTTTGCAAGATCTAAAGCAATGGCTGTGGCCAAGGGTGGCGGCGATTCCCTTGCAGCTCCCATTGCCTACATCCCCTATGCTGAATGTTGGGCCCATGGAATCTTTTGGTGTGTTGTGTGGTTCCCTATTTGTCCCAATGGCTATGTGGCTCTCGGAAATGTTTGGGCTGACTGGCCACACTATCGTCATCCAACCCAAGATTATATGCGATGTGTAAAAGAAAAATTAGTCGTTTCATTGCCTTGGTGGTATGGCCTCCAATGGAGCCACCAATGGAATGGAGTACTACACTATGTACGTTTGTGTGAGGTATTGGGTTCCTCTATGATTGCACTGGCGAGACATGCTGACAATTTACCGTCTTTTGGTCGGCTTACAGAGCGAGATGACATACAATTACTGGCCTGACCTTGTAATTCTTCCCGGTAAGCCCACTGATTGAGCCACACGTTGGTTTGGCTGTTCTACATTGGTGTGTGTTCTGAAGATCTTGCTTTTTGTTTTTTCTTCCAGGAACTCATACCTACGGGTGGCACGGAAACCTCTACATGTTGTGGAAATCATGTACACAATATGGTGTCTGGCCGTATTGCAGTGACAAGATCTCCATGTGGCCGGGTATGTGGATAGACTGAATTGCGAATGATGTTGTTGTATCACCTCATCAAGTCTGCTGCTTCTGAACATGCCTTCCTATTTTGTTGTCAGATGATGAGAGGGACTTTGTGGTTCCTTACGCCCAACTCAAGCCATGTGATTTCCATGATGAGCACAAGGCACTCTACAGCGATTCATTGCATGCACACAATAACTGGGAAAACACTGCTGTCGAGCTCTACAAGGACCCCATTACTGGGTTTACTGGCTACAAACATCTAGGTGCATCAAGGAGATACGGGACTCCACATTGCCTTGGAACTGACATTTTTGGACTGTCAAATCCACTGACATTGAAATACATGCCTGTTCAGGGAAATGTGAACACCCATCAGGCCTACAACCAGATGAATGGGCATTACCGGTATAATTGGTTTCCAGGAGCCGACTTTGTCTTCCTTTTCGAGTAAGTTCGCCTAACTCTTCCAACTCTTTCTTGCATGGTGATCTGAAGTCTCATAAATGTTATATTGACAGGTGCTCTAAGCATGACGAGATTAGGAATTACAAGTCGGTCATTGCTGCCAGTGCAAGAACTTCGTCAACACTACGGAGGGATCTCGTAAACTCTAGAGAAGATCTTGGAACCGCAGCCAAATTTCCTTACCTCGCCTGGAGCAATCCCCACTTCTGTGGCTGTGGAGAGGAACCTATCAAAACAGGCACAGGATGTCAGCAAATGGATACCTGCTACTACAAACCGTAAGTAGTGCGAAGGGTGTTTATGACCATGCAATCAAAGTTAACTCACACTCCATGCCAATTCTTTTGTGCATTAATTCAGTTCTGTCTGCCCGGATGAAGTAAACCACGCCACATGTGCTGCCGATTATTCAGCTTGCAAGTGTAAGAAGGGATACGTTGGCAGCAAATACGGTGCAAATGCTGTTTCATCGGGTTCTGGGAACACATGTATCCTCGCTGAAGATGCAGACAGTCAAAATGAGGTCTCCTTTGATTCTTTTGATGTGGTGATAAAGAAGAGAGGCTTGTCCAGGGTCAATGTCAAGATGCTTCGATATGACACCGACGTAAGTATACATAGACTTGAGCGGTATCTTGAATGGCAGAGTTTGTACAAACCTCACCGTTCTGCTCGTTTCACACCTGTCATGTACTTCTAAAAGGACCCGGACAAAGCACCAGAAGTAGTGAAGAAATGGGACTCGACGGTGCAGAATGTGGTTGCATTGGATCCTGCCAAGGATATTTATAAGACGACCTTTAGTGGTCTGCGCCCTGGAACAAAGTATCAGTACACAATCCGTGATTTTTCAAATACTAGCGATGTGTTCTTCGAAAATGCCCACCAAGTGACCTACTGTTGCTGTGACTGTGAAGTGTCCACACAGCACGATGACACCACCGGAAGGCCGATCGATATCAGGATCCATCAAGTCCTTGGTGTGGTTACGTTTGAATTCGTGGATAATTCACGATGTTCAGAAGCTTATGCATTCACTAGGACGGAAGTGGGTGCTGGAGAGTTTGTGAAGGCAGATGCGAGTCTTAAGCAGACCTTCACTCCGAACTTCGCCACGTTTGCAAAGGTACGACCTTTTAACGTTTATCAAATCTTGTTTGCAAAATTGTGGTCACAGTGACTAATCCTGGATCATTGGCGCTTTACAGGAAAAGTGCACAAAGTCTCCAGTCAAGCCAGGAACCAATGCTGCTGATGATCTCAAGTTCTCAAGGCTGCAGGTATCAGAGCCCTACAGATACTGCATCAGGGCTGTCGCAGAGCGCTATGCGGCTGACTCTCCACATTCCAGTGATGATGCCTGCAAGGTATGAATTCCCCAGATATGATGGATTGAGAATGGATATTGGCTGCCAAGCAATTCTCACCTGCCATCTCCATGGTTTCTCTTGATTTTTCTCTTGCCTGAAAATCCAAAAGATCCACTTTGTAAGGTGGCAAGCATCAATCAAAGGGCGAATTGTTACAGACCAAGGAAAGGTGCCTGTCGAGGACGTCAAAATATCCTGGCAGTTGATGAACATGGAGCAAACTGTTGTCCTTCATGAAGGCACTGCCACAACAAAGAAGCCAGGGAAATTCAAGATGGAGTTTGATGTGGATGACAGCATCAACAAGTTTCTCAATCGTGAAAATGCTTTTCCGATTCGCATCACATTTGACAAGAAGACTGAATTGGCTGGGAGTGATCCGATTGTCCATGAATTTGTTTGTGAAGATGGGACTGTTGATTGCTCAGGAGAGGATGGCGTCGTTGTCGATCTGAAGCATCTTGAGTTCGATGAACCCTTCGAGGCCCGGGACAAGACGTCTGTGCCTATCAAAGGAAGAGTATCAATCATGGAATATGGTGGCTGCCCATTGATTGGGGCAGATGTTTGTGTGGCACAGAAACGACCAAATTTCCCCGATGTCCAGGGGGCCTGTGTTAAGACTGATGGTGCTGGAAACTTCAATCTGCCAGCTACCATTGGGACCACAGTGAGTAGTATGCTGGGAAATTTTGCTTTTTGTTTGGCCATTGGCGTTCGCTTCTCAGTTACATTTTCTGTCCACCCAGGTTGGAGTTAAAGTAGCCTACTTTGAGCATATGATTGTGAGGGCTCCAGATAATGTTCTGGATTATGAGAAGGGAATGTTCATTGACCCCAAGAGGCGTTATGTTGGAAATGACTTTGTCGACATTCAGAAGGCACCCCTCTTTGTCGAGATCGCCGGAGGAGAGTGTGAATTACGGTTGGGCAGAAGCAAGATTGAAGTGGATGTGTGTGACTCACAGCCTCCGATCGTGTTACTGCAAGGTCAGTGGAAGCAACAACATTCGCTCCCAGCCCATGTACTAGATGTCCGAGTTCTTGAAATAAGAGACGATAGAAACAAGGAGAAACCACCACAGAAGCTACATGACATCACCAAGCACTTTTTGGACAAGACTCAGACCAAGGCCGTTGATCTTCGTGAGGAAGTGGCAAAGGAGCTAGAAGAAAAGGACAAAAAGGCTGCACCCAAGGATGAATCAGCAGTAGGAGAGGCTGAGCCAGACGCTCCAAAGAAGCTTGTCCCCGAGCTTCGCTTTCAGGTATGTTAAGGGGTTTAACTTTTTCAAACTACTCCACCATCACCACGCCGCTCACATGTTGCCTCTTCTGGCAACTCCCAGTATGATGGTACATTGGAAAGTGCATTCACATTTGGCGGAGTGGACTTGCGCAACCCCAAACAGTGTCCTGCAGACAATGTATGGCCGGAGGCTTTGGTGAAGAAGCAAGCTGGTACTACCTACTCTCTCCACATCACGCCAACAGGTTCATACTTCAGGGTAGGTCAAGGTCTGGTTGCTATGATAATCTGTTGAAATGGTGTTGTGAGTTGTTGTCACTAGGTTCCATATTGGCTCAACTTTATACATTTGTATCTGCCTAGCCTGTTGTGACTCTCAGATACAAGCTAATGACGGACATGTACTGTGATGTTGTTGGCGACGATATCGAGGTTGAATTTGAGAACACTGTGGGAATTGATGCCAAGTGGGCAGACTACAAGAAGAGTCTCAAGGAAGATGAAATCAAACAGTATGAGATTTGCGGTCCTCAAAACACTTGCAAGTACAAGGTTGATCATACCAACACCAATGAGGTAAAATCGAATGCACGTGTGACTCCCAAGGATTCAAAGGGAAACAAAATCAAGTTTGTGGTTGGGCGCCCGAGGTATGTACAGCTTCGGTTCTTCAATAGTTTTCTACGATGAAGTCTAAACTGTTCATCATTCTCTTTTCCAATGTGCCAGGGTTGACTCTCCTTGTAAGTATCAGCGTAGAGAAGCAAGTCTCTGGATCACTTTGACTGTACTTTTGTCTGACCTGGTTCTCTTCTTTCTTTCCCGACCAGACCGCAAGACATTCAAAGTCAAGGTGACCAAGCAGGGTGTACGCATCTTGACTCATGTCGCTGAGATGGTTGTAACAGGTGACTACAAATTGGGAGAAGGAAAATCCTTTGCTCTTCCAACCTATGAACCAATTCTGATTCTACGGGATCCCCCAGGGGGGCTTTCACAGGCATCCTATGAGAATGTGCAGACGAGTATGTGGTGTTTGTGGTGCTTTTGTATTCTTGGTTTTGATCCATTGAGCCTCACTCACACTCATCTCTTCCATCCTTATACTGAAGCCATGCGGGTGAAATCAGCAGAATTTGAGCGGCTGGAGGACCTTTCACACAACTCTCGACTACACATTGGAGCCGACATTGACGCCGAAAGTTGTGCTGGCTTCGGGATCGAAATTTGTCTTAAAACTTTTAGCTTGTCGGGTGATGGCATTGGTGGTGGGTTGGACAGCGATGATGTGACCTATCAGATGCACAGGGAAGATGTTTTTACTGCAGAGTATACAACCACCTGGAGGTAGGTTCAGATCAGATAGCTAGTTACACTCTGTTTGACATCTTGCTGAAATATATTGCTCACAACGATTTCCCATTTCCCTCACTAACCCTTTAGCTACGCAACAAGCGACGATCCAATGCTTGCTGGACGCAAATCTGATGTGTTTGTGGTGCCTAATTTGAATGTTTTGTTCTCTGAGACTTTGAATTTCCAGTGGCATTCTGAAAGTTGCTCGACCAATGTGACCACCTCAACGAAATTTAATCTGGAAGACAAGAAGAACAAGCCTGCTGTTTCTTTCTTCAGTGTCTACTACCTGGAAACTCATGTGCTTCCGACCCTGGAGACCAAGGCTCTGGAATACCTTTACAGGTGGGGGAATGAAACAGATTCACAGAACAAGACCAAGCTCAAGTCTCAATATGATACCTTGGATTATGCACTGAAGAGTTGGAATAGCTCCATGATAGCATATGATGCCACAAACAACATGGCAGAGAACCAACTCATTCCAGCCCGTGAATGGTTTGACAAATGGGCTGCAAAGAAAGATAAAATCTTTGATGTTGATCCTCCTCCAATGACTGGAAACTTCTTTGTTGACTTTGCCAACATGGCTGAGTATAGTCACCTGAATGCCATGAAGCCTGCCATTGCACCAGGAGCACATTGGGCAAAATTGACTCCTGAAACACTAACAGAAAGAGCAACCGCAGTGAAGAATGCTCCGTATGTCAAGCCCGGGTCGCAAAGTGGCAAGAAGGACCTGACGGAGACCAACAGGCTTCAGTTCAGTGGCGGTGGAGGCACAATGGAATTTACAATGGGCCATGCCGGTATTACTGAGCTGAGCCAGCTGAGCACAGGCGAGGACAATGAAGAAAGCACTTTTGGAGGAACCCTTAGCTTTGACATGTCTGGTGGTCCTGGAATTATGATTGGTGGCGGGTAAGTGCTGAGATTAGAACACACAGTCAAGTCTTTGCTGTGCCTTTGGTGGAAGGTAATTCAGGTTTGTTCTCATACCTGCTCTTTTTCCTTGCTGCCTGCAGTTTTGAGTTGACACATGTGACAACAAGGTCGCAAGTGTTTATGGACACCGATGGAGAAGAAAGAGAGACTACTGTTTCCTTTGTGCTTGGTGATTTAGACAAGGATGATGACTTTGTGTTGGACATCTGTGAGTAAAATTCCTAGAAGCCTGGAGGGATCTCCATGGAGAGAAAGCCTGTGACTCACGCTGTTGTCTCTTTTTCTGTGCGCTGCAGTCATCGACCCCAAATTTGGCACTTGTGAGTAAAGCTACCTGGAAGGATCTCCATCGATTATGAAACCTGTGACTTACACTGTTGTCCTGTTTCTTTGACCGCAGTCATCTTCAGAACCGTTGCCGGAACCACCAGTGCTCCTGTAAGTTTTCTCCGGCTGTTTTTGAATTTTCACAATGCTGGTGAATCAGCTAGGCATGCTACTAAAAGGTTTGATGTCATTTGTTGCTGTCTTGCTCGATCCTTTGTCTTGCCTTGTTAGTGGGAAGGTCCACCCACGGCACGGGGAGAGGTTATCGATCTCAGAGTCGTTCAGAGGCCCAACAAGCCTGTGCTACCAGATGAGCCAATGATTTTCACTCTCACAATCGCTAACAACGTGAATGACCGAACAAGTGCTTTTGTGGTCTTCCTCGACCACACCACCAACCCTGACGGCCTAACACACAAGTTGGGAGGTAAGTTTAGCTCGAGCAGCACTCGTCCGACTACTTTTGAATCTTGTCTAGTCAACTAACGCTTGTAAAATATCATGTGCATCTCCAACAGGCAATGATCTGGCAGTCGCCCATGACTTTGGCCCGTTCAACGGGGTCCGTGTGGTAACAATAGAGATTTGGAGGCCAAGTCGAGGATACCAGTTTACTCCGACACTGATTCAAATGCAAGCAGACTGGGATGGCATTGGGTCAGAGGCCAAGACCGTGTTGCTACATAACGACGTCTGTGGCAATGGAAATCCATGTATCAAGTTTGCAGAGCCATGTCCAGTGATGGAGTGGGCCGGAGCTTTGGAGCGAGAAAAGAAGGTTGTTGTGAACATTGCTAACCAAAGGGATCCAATTCCACTCATCATTCGCAACCCCAAGAAGGTGGAAGGAGATCTGGCAAGTCTAGTGAAGGAGACAAGACTTCAAGAAGTCATTCCTTATGTCAGAAAACTTGGCGAGGGCGAGTATGACTATGGCCCCGCCTATTTGGATGTGTCAAAGCAACAGATAGCCAACTTTACGGCAATTCCTGCTGCTGCTGGGCAAGAGGATGACTATGGCTACGCAACGATCAACTGGAACTTCCAAAATGTTCACATTCCTGACACAGATTCAGATGGCCGTTACGAGGTCGTTGTTGAAACACGGCAAGTATCAACGAGTGGTACTGGTAATGGTTGTGCTGACTGATATTTGCTAGCTTTTCTCACTGTTTTGTACTTTTCTTCAACCGTTTCTGTTCTGAAACAGATGCCAGGATTTCCCCAAGGCTCCTGACGGCTTCAAGAAGACGACAACAGAGCCAGTGTTGATTGTTGTTGATCGAACAGCTCCCAAGGTGTACGGAATGCTGCCAGTTCGAGATGTTGTGGTCCCAGGAGAAGAAGTTTCGATCATCTTTACTGAGCCTATCGTATGTGAATTACCTTTGAGGTTTGACCTGGTTGTTCAGGTGGCTGGCATCAAGGATGGCACTGGGACTCAAGATGCAAAATACAGTATGTCTTGGACAGGTGTATGCGCTGAGACGAAAATTCTTGTTTCTCACTTCGTATGTGTTTCTTTGTTCCATCGTTCAATTTCGAAGCCAAATTCTCAAACGATTTGAACATTGACTGCAAAGAACGGAAGCTTGGATTCCTGTTCGATGAGCTTATGGGCTACAATGTGCTGATGGGTCGTGAAATGAGAGTATCTGTAACAGGTGTCCAAGACCTGCAAGGAAACAACATTACAGCAGCCATTGAGTTCAAAAAGACATTTGCAAATCTGGATGTCAACAAGACAGGCTCAGCTTTTGACATGACACTGGGAAGTGGACCATGCAATAGCACCACCATCAACCACGCTGATGCCAAGGTGAAGATCACGCAATTGTTGAACTTGGCTGATCCAACTCGCCTGGAGATCTTGGATGTTCGGTGTGAGTCTGCAAATCAGACGATGGTTCGGGTTAAGATGGCTCCAGCGACTCCTAACTTTGGCCGCCAGCTGGGAGAACGGACTGATTCAGAGGTGGTCAGCTATGACCACACTCCACTGGGGGCATTCTATGCCTTGGCACAGTTGTCTAGAGAAGCCAATCTAGCATTGGATGGTCGAAGGTTGGCAAGTTTCAATGATTCAGTCCCTGAACTATTGGTAGACTTTAGCGGCAATTCTATTGACTATGAGTTCAGTGTGAGTGATCTGGAATTGATCCTCCATGAATCTGATGTACAGCGCTACTCATTGGATGCCCCTCCCTCGATTGAGGAGGAGCTGATCATGGCCGTAAGAGAAGGCATCGATGACCACAGTTTGAAACAACGGGAGCAAGCCTTGCAGCAACGAGAGCACATTATCAGACTTGAGAATGGAATGAAGGAGCAGCTGGCAGCGACAGCAGCACAGACGGAGATCCAAATAACCAACCTTCATCACAAGCTAGATGAGATTCTGGACCATGTTTTTGACCAAGGAGTTGGCGAGAGATTGCCCATTCGTGAGCGTCGGAATGGTAACCACAACAAGGTCACCATCTCAAGCCAAGGTGGTGAAAAGCAAGATGAATCCAACCTGGTAGCTCAAATCCGGTTGCTACAACTTCTGTTTGGCTGTTCTTTGGTGGCTATTTTTGTGCTGCAGTACAAGAAGAACCAGCTCATAGCAGATCGTCAGTGAAACCGATGTTAAAAGTAATTCTTGGACATTTTAGTTTGTGTTTTTTCCATGCGGCCAGCAGCACCTGAGAGCTCACCTGAGCTTGTTACTGTTACTTCAGTCTGTGTTCCACTCGAACGAATTCAGAAAATAGACAGTCGAGTCTGGTGGCATTGACCTAGTTGCTGCGACCATCCATGCAAAAGTGCAAGGCTGTGGCTGTAATCGGCATGTTTGGTTTTGAGCTGTTGGTCCTCTCGTCTTGGTGGTCCGAGCCTGGAATAGAGAGGAGTCGCAGTCGCTTGTGCAGGTCACTTCGCACCTCGATTCGAGGCAGGCACCGTGCGAAAAAGCAACACGAGTCTATGTTTTGCAAGCTGTAGCTAGCTAGCTAGCTAGCTAGCTAGCTAGAGTTTGACACATGGTTGTTTTTTGTAACAAGTCTATTTATTTTGTAAGAGTTTATAATCAATTCGTAGCAGCTGTAGAAATGAACATGCAGTGCTGTATTCGTTTGTGGTATATACGTTGTTGCGGCTCGATATCGTCCGCTCTATGCAATATGTTCCGTGGAAACCAAAAGGGGTATGCGAGAAAACTTGCGGGCCTCGTTTGCATGCTTATTTACAAGGCCATCAACTGCACATTCAATCGGAGGGACACCTTTTGGCTCTCGAGGAATTCCGTCCACGCGGAGTAGCATTCACGAGGCACGTAATCGAGGGGAGCGAAACCTCTGGCATCCCTGCAAAAGACCAATGCCGGTGCCTTGGTGAGGATCCACTGAATGATCTCAAAGTTGGGTTGCTTGCTCCAACAGGCTTCGTGGAGGGGTGTCTTGCCGTAATCATCGCGAACCATGAGAACGGCGTCCTTGTGCAACAAGAACTCGACCAACTCGAGGTTGCTTCGTCGTGCGGCTAAGTGAATCAACGATTCGCCTTGACGATTGCAGGCGTCCCAATTGTACGCACGAGGAGCACGAAGATACGAGAGGTTGACGGCCCGGACTTGCTTGGAGAGCTCGAGAGAGTAGGCATCGACACGATCTTGTGTCACGGGCAAAAAGTGCTTGCTCCACTGGTCCTTGGAGTACGACTTTTGCGGGCAGCGAATGTCCTTGAGCATTTCTTCGAGTCGACCTTGAGGAGTACTGGTGGGAGCCACACTGCCGGCTGCCATGCCGGCAATGCCGGTAGCACTGGCCGTGGACTGAATGTAGACGGCTCCGTGCTTCATCTGGTTCATGCGTGTTTGAATGTCTTGCATCACGGAGCCATTGAGGGTGGGAGCAGCAGCATTGTCGGCGCTGCTGCTCGTGGACTTGGCAGTACCGGTACCGGTATTGGCCGTGTCGAGGATCAGGTGAAGATTCTTGAGGCTCAGTTGCTGCGTGATTTCATTCACGAGTTCCTCGTCGTCTTCCTCACTATCCCAGCTGCTGCTGTCGTCGCTGTCGTAGTAGCTGCTACCAGAACTGGTAGTCGTTGTACTGTCATCGTCGGTATCGTGGTACTTGAGGAGCTCTTCTTCCTGAAGGAGGAGGGGGGCGGTGTCGTTGGAAGTAGAGGGGATCATTGTGTTGTACGGTAGGTTTTGAGTATCTGGTAGGTTTGGGGTAAAGTCGTGTTGAGACTCTTGGTTACTTTTGCTTTTGATGGGATTTGAAAGTTGTGAGCAGTTCTCGGGTTGATTTAAAGTTTGAGCAGGTTTTGAGCAGGAACGGTCATTGCTGCTTGCTCTGCGCTTTTGTTGAGATAAGCAAGACCAATCCATATACCGGTGAGCAAACACATCAGGTTATCAGGTTCTAGCGAGCATCATGATCTAGCTAGTAACTACAGTAGCATTGAACCACCTCAGTCAGCCAGTGGTGAAACACAGGATCGTGGCGCAAATTGTGGCCACCTCAGCCTCATCATCGATGCTTTCTGAGCTGTTGCAGGAACAGTGACTCTTCGAAGATATTGCTTAAAACTTAATTGAAGCAAAACCGAATTCGAGTCAACAGAAAGAACCCCTTTGCATTGAAGGATTTAGTACAGAGACGAATGAAAAAGAAACTGAGTCAGTAATTCGAGAACTGTATAATAATCGCTTTTATTGTACCGGTAGAACCTCTTCAATCTGTAAATATAACCTCCAGCGATTTCTGCATTCTGTATGCCGCTTTGGACTTCGGAAGTGAGTGCAGAAGGTGCTGGAACGCTGATGACCAACACTGCAACACCTGCTGTAACCATTGCTCAGACGTAGGTCTAGACTTAGCTAGAATGATTACTGTAGCGAGTGGGTCGATGGTGATGCACAAGTTTCTCTGGTTGTGGTCGTGATGATGGTCTTGCTTCAAGAGTTGGTGTCAATTCGCAGCTGCAGGCAATGCAGTGCTGTACAAAGATCTCGCGCAAGCTGGTGCCCAAGTCTCTAGAATACCTCAGATTCTCAATGATGATTCCTCCTTCTCCGAGGCTTTAGAAAATTCAAACCATTCTGTGCTGGTGTATCGCTGCTGTCGAAAGCACAGGTGGCGGGAAGCAAAGACGCGACAGGAACTACATGTAGCCATCGGTAGTACTGGCTGGTAGCTAGCCAGTTTCACTCTCGAAGGGCTGTGGCTTCCGCCAGCGCTGTTGCACACCACGCGCATTGTTCCCACTTTGAGTAACAGCTGCCTACCAAGTAGCGAACAGTTTGAATGGCTGTAACCTCTTCTTTTTGCTTCTTGGCTCACAAAAGCGCTAGACAACTACTCAACTGGATACCGGTGGCTCACACATGGGTACTAGTACTGTATCCCAGTTGCCGTCCAAACAAGACCGCTCAAAGAGCCAGGCAAGAATGGTTGAGGAACCGCGCGGTTAGTTGCTATGCTGGTAGACTAGAAAAACCGCCACCACCAAGCCGAGAAAGCAAAGCCAGCCAGAGCAAAGCAACAACGGCAAGACTGACCCAGAATGATGCCACGAAGTTCAAACAAGAGATTGCCTTCCTTCCGGATAGGAAGGCGTTTCATTGCAGCATACCACAGTGCAGTACCGGTATCGTCCTTCCGAGAGTCAGTGTTGCGGCAATACCGGTCCTGACACATCCAAACATAGGTTTTGGAAATAAGCCCGCTGAGATGATGATAAAGCTACTCTCTTCGCACTTTCAAGTTCCCTCTGTCACCGTCACCGGAAGCCAGCATTGGAACCTCTAACGGCCACTACAGCAAACCTAGCTTGCAGCGTACGGTACGGTTCAAAGTCAACGCAAGGTTCTGTGGGATCGGGGGTGCAACAAAGGAACGACTTGCTGGCTCGATTCCCGGTTTCTCGTTGGGGCCTCTGCCGTGACTATCACTCACGCCCTTTCCTGTACCAAGGGCGGCCTGGTTCTCCAACGCCACAATGAAGTGCGTGATGAACTCGGTGATCTCGCTGCCAAGGCATTCATCCCATCTGCAGTTCGCGACGAACCCCGTATCCAACTTAGTTGCTCTGCAGCTCCAGATGCTTCGCCTTCCAGAGACTCCCATCCGAGGAACGAGGTGATCTCCTTATCCGTGGCCTCTGGCAACGCGGAACTGACGGCATAATTGATGTTCGTGTCATCAATCTTAATGTTGCTTCTCACTGTCGCAAGGATCCTGACAAGGTCCTTCGCAATGGCGAACGTGACAAGAAACGCAAGTATCTCGACGCCTGTCTTTCCCAACGCCGCCACTTTACTCCGTTTGTTGTCTCTGCTGATGGTCTCCTTGGGGCCGAAGCTGAGGCACTCGCGAAAAGTATTTCCGCTTTGCTCGCTGCCAAGTGGGAACGCCCTTACTCAGTGGTGCGTGGCTACGTTAATGCTCGGCTCAGCCTAGCTATTCTTCGGGCCCGCCACATCTGCATGCGTGGCTCTGGTGTCCCTGCTGGCACAATGAGCTACTGTCGTTCTCTCTGGGATGCCGATGGTGCCCTTGCACTCTCCCGCTAATTTTGCTCCCTTGTCCTTCCTGGTTTTCCTCCATGCACCCCCCTTCCCTGTCCCCCCCCCTTGTTTTGCCCTGATCGCGTCCTCATTGCTTTCCCCGTATGCCCACCACAACAGCCACCCACCACCGCAGCCACTGCATGGCCTAGCCTCGCCCCCCTCGCTCCTTAACGTATCTATTTAGTATTTATTTTTCTTGCTAGTAGATAGCTGGACGTAGAACCAATGTGGATTGATACGCCCGCGAGGGATGTCAACATGGGCCAAAACGAATGATCAATAGAGTGGAGATCCCAATTTGTACCCCAAGTTGTAATGGCTGTCGGAAAACCAGCAGAACCACAAACCTCAAGGCTAGCAAACCTATATTCTGCTCCAATTTGGCAAGCTGCGCACGCAACTCTTAGATTGTAGTATTGTCCCTACTTCATTCGCTTTGTTACCGTTTTGTCCTTCCCCGTAAGCCTGGCCGTCTGCTCCAAAGTTTCATCCTGACGTGCTATTGAGACTCGCCGCGGTTCGGTTGGTAGTAGTAGTCTGATTCCAATCCTCCCCACGTATACATGTGCAGGGGCAGGCACTCGTCTCGTTGTGCATCTCGCAACGGCAATTCGGCAACGATTGCAAATCATCCAACACGCATACCGGTGGTGGGATGGTGGTTCCCGACGGCGATAGCAACAAGTCATTTCCCCGTAGCGTCATGCCTTGCATGGATTCGGAAAAGTTGGTGGGAATGTCTCCGGTGAGCCAGGGGTTGTAGTGCAGTTCCACAAACCGCAACGTGGGTATTTGCTGTAGTTCTTTCGGTATGGACCCAGTGAACTGGTTGGTGTCGAGCTCGAGAAATTGTAGATTGGAAAGGAGTCCTAACTCGGAGGCAATCCGTCCTCGCAGATTGGATTCTTGCAGATTCAAAGAAGTGAGTTTGGTGAGCATGCCAAATTCACTTGGCAGGTGTGTGTTCCAGGAGTTTTCGCCCAAATTGAGATGTTCCAAGTTGGTCAAGCGTTGATAGTACTCGGCAGGCCAGAGAGCATGATCTCCGCTTTCACTATGCTTGGACAGTCCATTGGCTCTCCAGTTGAAGATTTGTAGCGTGGAAAGGAAGGACAATTCGAACGGAAAGGTGATGTTGTCTTTGGCGAACCCCAAAGAGCTAGCCTCGCCCAGGTAGAGTACCGTGTATTCGCCCTTGTCGTTACAGATGCGGCTGTCGGGGTTGTGTTGAAAGACGGTAAGTTCGTCATCAGCCCAGTATCCAATCCAGCTGGAGTACCAGTTGCACTCGGATCGAGTTTTATCGAGCCAGTCGAGGTTGATTCCGAGTGGCCAGCGTGTCCCGTCAAAGGCATAGTAGAAGGTGGCGAGTGCCATGAGTTGCCGTCGTCTCCATTGAGGATAAGTGTCCAAGTCGGGATGAGTTTCGAGCCAATGATACGCCTCACTTTGGGGGGGGAATGGATCTAGCAAACTGTTCAAGGTTTGTTGTGGGAGATTGTCCAGTATAAGTAGATTGTCAATTTCGTCATCTTCTTCCAAACTGGACGAACTGTTGCTGCTGACACTATCAGTTTGGTTCGAGGAAAGTTGGTCCGGTGTAGCATTCGAATTGTGATCCGTATTGGTGGGTGTGGACTGTTTTGGTGGATAGTTAATGGTATCACCATCCTGGATGGAGCTGAACACGGCGACCAAAATGACGGCCAGTAGAATGATACCCAAGGCCCCATTTGCCAGGATGCAGCATTCCAGTATTTTTCGTTTTCTTGTGGGTATATTTCTGTGATGATGATGATGCACAAGAGCTGTTGGTAGTGTTGCTTGGGGTGCATTGGAGGGGCTTTCTGGTGTTGTTGTTGTTGGTGTTGTAAGTTGTGGTGGAGGATGTGGTGGATGCTGTGTGAGTTGTACTGGGGGCATTGGAGGATGATGCCTCCCAGCAGGTGTCACGTTATAAGCTCCTGGGGTTACAGTAGCTGCCGCTGGTGGGGAGGCAAGAGTGGGTTCTGGCAATGGCTGATGCAATGGGACAATATCCTGGATGGTGGTTGCTTGCTCGGAAGCATCTAGTAGGTCGTTGAGTTGAAGGTCTGCAAATCGCTGGGATAAAGGAACAATCTCCTTGATACTGGTATACATGCCGGTAGTATTGGTACCAGTAGGGCTGTTGGAAGCTTCCGGATCTTGAAAACTGTGCGTGTTTGCCTTTGCAATTGGTAGACTAGTAATGTCTGTTCCTTGCTCAGTGTTGACATATGGCCGTTCCGATTCTCTAACTTCATTGGCACTGAGGTTCAGCTGTGATCTGACCATAGAAGTACCGGTACTACTGGTACCGGGTGTACTGCATGTAGTAGAAGAGTTTCTTGCAGTGACTGTAGCTGGTGCTGGTGACTGGGCAGACGTTGTATGTGGCAATGGCTGTGGCAGCGGTACAATATCCTTGAGACTTGTGGTTTCTTCAGTAGCTTTTAGAGCTTTTAAAGCTTCCAAGTCTTGAAAATCCTCTGCCCTTGCCATTTCCATTGGCAACTCTCCAAGAGAAGTCTCTTGCTCAGCGTTGATGGATGCCGGTTCCGTTTCTAGATCCCCATTGGCACTGCACTCAACGTCACTTGTCTCAATCTCCATTTGATCAGTCATCATCTCACTAGACTATCCAAACTCTTATCTTGATAACTAACTGAAAGGACAAGGATGTCAGTAGCTTCAGATATGCTACCAGACCAGATTGTAGCCGGAGTTTGTCGTTTGTGGTTTGTGTATCGAAAGAGCTCAGTGCTGCATGCCGACCAAGCAGCAAAATAGACTGCACGCACAGACAACAAGCTGAGGGTGACGGGTGAGGGGAACAGGGGAACACGCTTAAAGCTCCAATACACAATACAGTACCGCTTCGTAATCGTAGTCTACAATAATGATATAAAGGACCTTTAATAATGGTTGGGACTTTGCTGCAGTAGCCCTCTAAAGTAAAATTATGGCTATTGCTGTTTACAAGTCTAAAATACTAGTCTTGGGTAGGGAGCTATCTATATTTGGCTCCCTACATATCTTTGGTCTGTTCAATGGCCAACAGTGTTGAATATCAACTATTTTGTGGAGGCAGGATTGCAAGCCAGCCAGGCCTAGAAACGCCTGTGTATTCCAGCTGTGCAGGCTTGTCGCTGCACCCTGCCCCTATAAGCTGTCGCATTGGTGCGGTCATGCTTAGTCACAGTTAGTCACAGTTGCGAGAGCCAGCATGCTGTCGTGCAAGGTATGCTGGCTTGCTACTTGGCATGATAAGCCTGCATAGTTAGCATTATATTGAATCCGACGACGGATTGTTACATGAGGAAACTGCGAAGGAAGGAAAACCTCATCATTGCCTGTAAGGCTTGACTCCGCGTATATTGACGCGTTCCTCTATATGAGGACTAAGTCTGATGGTTATGGAACCATTGGTATGTACTCTAGTGATAGTGTACGGTCCCTCTGCTCTGTTGTCCAACTTGTTGGGCTGAGGAACTAGTCGCAGGACTTGATCATTGACTTGGTAGTCGAAATGAATGCGACGTTTGTTTTCGTTCATGAGGTTGTAGTTGATGCGAGCCTCACGTCGTTGTCTCAACAACTGAAAGTCGGCCTCAACAGGGATGTTGAGTATCATGTCTCGTCCATACACCATGGCTCCTGGAGACAGTTTCATCGTGTGATGCATTGTCGCACGAGCGGCATAGGCTGCTGTTTGCAAAGCCGTGTCCACCATCGTTCGCGCTCCTAATTCATTGTTCGGAGGATGAGCATAAGCCAAAGCCCTAAGTGAGTTGGCTATAGATTGATGTAATCTTTCAACTATGGAGTTGCCTTGTGGATTTCGTATTGAAATCGGGTGAGTGGAGACTTCGTGTTTCAACAACATCTCCTGAAAGGCGTGGCCAGTGAATTCTGCTCCCTGGTCATACACACAACGCATTGGTTTGGGGTATCGCGCCAACCAATGGTTCTCGAACTGTCGTCCCACATGTGACGCAGTCTTGTTGTCTATCAAGACTATTTCCGGCCAGTTGGTAACTGTGTCGATCATAGTGAGAGCTGAGAAGCTATGTTTCTTGCCGTGTTCATCACGGACTTCCCATGGACCAATGAGATCCACAGCCACTTCATACCACGGCACGGCAAAAGCTTGTCTAGGTGGCAGATGACCATATCCTGCCCCTAGAGTCTTGCAACGTTGGCAAGCATCGCATGTGCGGCATAAATTCTGAACAGCGCCATGTATGCGACTGTTCTTGTACACTTGTGAAAGTGTTTCGTATAATCGACGTGGCCCTGGATGAACCAACGTCATATGGTAGAAGCGTACGACGTCTTCCACCATTGAGTCTGGCAAACATATTCGGAATGTTGCGCCTTCGGATTCACGGTAGCAGATTACTTCTGGACCGCCGTCTGAGAAGACTTGGGAGAAATACCTTTTTGGCTGTTCTCTGACAGCTTTCTGTAGACGTTCATCGTCCTTTTGTTCGCCTTTCATGACGTCGAAGTCAAGTGCGAATGGTGTGTCAATGTTGACTAACGGAAAGTGAGAAGCACTAAGCATTTCCGCGTCTCTAGTACGGTACGCTCAGGTCCTGACACTGCATCCACTTCACTTGCGGAAGATTGTCGATTCTGGCTGTGAGAATACTGTGTCGGTATCGAAGACAAAGGAGTCTCATTACCCTTCCCCTCCTGACGAGGAAGCCGACTGAGGGCGTCAGCAAGTGTATTGGTTTCTCCCTTAATATAATGGAATTGAGGATTGAATTCCTCTAGGAAGAGGCGCCAACGAAGGACTCGCTGAGAGTTGAGGTTGGCATAAGTAAGATTCTTATGATCCGTGTGGATGTGTAGTTCCTTAGCACCGTAGAGCATGGAACGATACTCATCGAGAGTGTAAACGATGGAGAGTAATTCCTTCTCCATTGTTGTATAGTTTTTCTGGGCAGAATTAAGCTTACGTGAGTAGTAAGCGACAGGTTTGCCTTCCTGCATGATGACAGCACCGAGCTGGTAATCACTTAGCATCTGTGTAGATCATGGATAGTTTATTGTGATACAGGGAGCGGATGAAGATATCCCGAGCCATGACGGCCTTGGCTTGATCAAAAGCTTTTTGATGCACATCGAGCCACTTGAACCCGCGCGACTTGGATGTAAGTGCATAGAGAGGATTCAAGATGTGTGACCGACGTGGAAAGAGTTCTCTGTAGAACGTGACCGCGCCCACAAAGCTACGGACTTCACGAATGTTACGTGGAGCTTTCAATCGAAGGATTGCTTCGATCTTCTTTTTCCAGGGCTTCAGTCCACGAGGAGTGAGCCAATAGCCTAACCATTCTGTTTCCTTGACAGCCCATTCACATTTGAGGGGATTAATGGTAAAGTTAGCGTCTTGTAGACGTGTCAAGACAACCTCAAGTGTCTTGAGGTGTTCGTTCCAGGATTTGCTGAAACAACCAACATCATCAATGTATACTTCGATGTCGTCAATGTCACGGAGGACACTCTCCATGACTGCCTGTGCAAAGTCTGGAGATTGTTTGACTCCCATGGGAACTCTATTGTAACGATACAAACCAAAGGGTGTGTTGATCACACATAGATCCTTAGCCTCATCAGAGAGTTCGAAGGTATAGTACTGCATAGAGATATCCAGCTTAGTGAAGAACTCGTAGCCACTTCTTTTTTTGAGCACTTCGTGAATGCGAGGCAAAGAGTGGCATTTGCGTTTGATGACGGTGTTCAGGGCTCTGAAGTCAGAGATCCATCGAATACGACCATCCTTTTTCGGAATGATAAAAGTTGGTACCGCCAACTCGGACATTCCCAACTTTGATAAGACTCATGGTCGAACCAATCGATGCAGTTCTCTGGAAGACTGCCGGTGCACATCAGGCACACTATATGGTCGTTGAAACTTGAGTTTCTCACGACCACCTGGTAAAAGTTCCAGATGCATTTTGCGGTGTGGGTAACTACCAAGTTTGCCACTGAAAAGCTTCTTGAATCGAATCAAGAGACCATGAAGATCACTTGTTGTTCCTGAGACCAGATACGGATGTGCACCACACTGTCAATTCGACTGTTCATACTTGAGACATATTTTGTTCTGGACAAGCATCCTCGAGTGGATCGAATTCCTCTTCGGCCTGACAGAAGAAGGAATAGTCTTCATCGATTGAAGCTAGGAACTGTTGCTGAACAGCACGAAATCGTTCAGTTGCTTTTGGTGCAACACGGTATGGTATTTCCATGAACGTGTCAGGAGACTGAGGATTAGGTGTCCATCGTCATACTTGTCTAGAATTGAAGTTGTCAATACCGACAGCTTCCAAGTAGTCACGACCTAAGATGAGGTCGAATGAACTCTGTCCTTCAGCTAGATAGCAAGCAAAGGGGGTTGTGACATGTTTAGTGGGGCTAAACTCTGGCATTACAATGTCTTGGACGATGACGACTTTGTCTGTTTGAGTGGTCGTGTGCAACACTTGAACTCGACTGCGTTTGAACGCTCTTACTTCGCAACCACGGGTATGCTTGCTTGTAGATGTAGCTACGTGTAGAGCCAGGGTCACATAAAGCTCTAAGAGTCTTCTTAGAATCACGATCGCCTATCTTCTTGATGACGACTATTGTGCTTGGGGAAGCTAATGGATTAGGTTTTCTTGGTACAATCACTTCTCTAGTAGAGTTTATTTGTCTATTCACTAGATCCGCTGTTGGATCGAACAGATCGTCTGTTGCTACATCGACGGCTGTCGCCATTTGTTCATCTCGCCTTGACGCTTCATTAGAAGCGCTTGCGTGTGGCAAAGGCCACTCTCGCATACTCTGGTTTGTCCTCGTAGAGAGCTTTCCAGGCGATGGCGATGTTGTCGTCTTCGATGCAGCTGAAGGTTGGATCGAAGCGAACTTCGGATCCACCTCCTGTTGTGTGAAAGAATGCAAGTGATGTGAGTCAAGGTGTGACTGCGTTGTGAAACTGGACAAAGGATCATTCGTGATCAATGTCTTACCATTGTTGGAATTTTGGAACCCTGGACTCGTTTCATCCAATGCGTATTGTTCGTCGTTTGCGTGAGTTTGATTCACCGCTTTTCATTGTTACCTACTACCGGGTAAGCATTCGTCTGGGACGCGCAGCACGACGGGTTGTTGTTGTTGTTGTTGCGTGTAATTGCCATACACATTGGTACGACATTCTCCCCAAGTGTGCGTCGACTCTGGATGCACTGGGCATGGAGTGTCGTCGGAAATGCGGTTAAAATTTCCTTTTGTTCCCGAAGACGAGTTACGGGAACTATTGCTACCTTTGTAGTGCTTGGCAGTGCGACTGGTCGATTTGCCTTTTGTCACTGTTGACTTTTGTTTGTGTTGATTGCGCCGTGCAGCTGAGTCAGCTTCCACTGCATGATCATGCATAAACGCGGTAATGTTACCGATTTCCTTGTCGTCTAGCGTTTTGCCACAGATCTTTTCGTATTCCGTGACCCACGCGACTGGATAAGAATCCAAGTAGTGTCGGAGCAAAGGCGCTCCATCAGGAATGGGATGCGTTCCACGCAACCAATTGGCTGCTTCGACAGCGACCAAGTAGTTGTCCTCCCATTCGTGACACTCCACTTTACGTGGTTTACGTTGAACCTTGAGCCCTTCAACTTGGTTGTAGCGAGCAACCTCCGTTGTTCGGGACCCAATGAAGGCCTTGAGGCATTGTTCGATATTGAAATCGATTGCCATTCGTGCAGGTTCAGCACCTTGTGCCGGCACAGCAGCGATGCTTGCACGGTACTTCGTCACGGCTTTGTCATAGGCCGTGAGAGCTGTGTCCGTCAGACACTTGCAATACAGCGCTCCTTGTTGCTCGTGAGACAGAGCCAAGTCTGCAACCGTTTTCGCGTATCCCATGACATGAGCAATCATGTCTGCTGGAGGTCCAGCCGTCGTAGACGCCAATGGAAAAATACCCGAACTGTCTCCATACGTTACAGAAATTTGCGATCTTGCTCGCCCTTGCTCTCACGAACATACGGCATGAGCGAGCTCTTCTGAAGAGTACGCTCTTGCTCAGCTGTCATCGGTTTGGAGAACGAGTTGGTCATGGTTGGTTTTTCGTTTCGTCGTGTACACGAGGCTTTACTCGAGAGCGGTAAAGGCTTCAGATCTGAGTGCAGTAGCCCTCTAAAGTAAAATTATGGCTATTGCTGTTTACAAGTCTAAAATACTAGTCTTGGGTAGGGAGCTATCTATATTTGGCTCCCTACATATCTTTGGTCTGTTCAATGGCCAACAGTGTTGAATATCAACTATTTTGTGGAGGCAGGATTGCAAGCCAGCCAGGCCTAGAAACGCCTGTGTATTCCAGCTGTGCAGGCTTGTAGCTGCATTTGCAACATTCAAGCTTATTCTCTGATTGAAGTTTCATCTAAGCTTTTATAGAGTACTTCCCCTCTCTTAACTCCCAATTTTCAGTGTTGGACAACTATATTATACTTGTATGTTCCCCAGTAGCTGGTAAAAGCCGCCACCGGTACCGGTACGACCGTACAGGCTAGATCTACTGTACCGTTCCGTACGGTACCGCTCAAGCGGCTCAACCACCAAGCAAAGATCACACACCCAACCCTTGATTGAACCGAACTGGTAGCAAAGAGCAAAGGCACCATTGCAATTGGTAGCACCGTGGGAAGGGGAGAAAGGACTTGAAAGCTTATTGATCCCTGATAAAGAAGACAACCCTGATCCCCCTTCATGCCTAGGGCATTGAAAGATTCTACAGTAATTGTATAAGTAACCATGCTTGTTTGAATATATGGCTTTGCTATACTGTAGTTTCAGCTCATGAATTTAACTAACTAAAGCTAAGCAGGTACCGTACTGTAGAACCGTTCATCGAAACAAAGTATCGAGACGGTGCATACTCTGACCACCATTGTCGTGGCGAGGAAGCTCAATTGACAGCCTCAAAGCTTGAGAACCTTGTCAGAGAACTTGACCTTTCCTTTGCCTGTGCTCTCATCAAGAAAATTCAACGCCTTCATTTCCTTCATCATGGACTTGTATCCTGACGAGTCGGCGCCCTTGTATCCAGAGGCAGTCAAGAGTTCTGCGGTAGTGTGGGGCTTTCCATCCAAGAGAATCGCCCAAACCGCATCCAACTTGGCCACAGGAGTCTTGCACATTTTGCCGAGAAGTTCTCGCTGATGAGCTTGTTTTTCTTCCAGCGTAGCCGGAGGTGAAGCCAGCTTTCCTTGTTCCATGAGATGCTGACGTCCATCGTCGGAGAGACTGTACGTTTTGGCCTCCTTGGTAATGTAGCCCAGGCCCTTGGTGAGTTCCTTCATTGGGTTTCGAAATCCTTTGCTGTCCGTGCCAGCGTAGTTCGTTTCCTTCAACAAGGCAGCCTCGGTGACCTCGGAAATCCCCAGAGAGTGCATCTGCGCCATGTAGTTCAAGATCACGTCCTTGGTGTCACCGCCGCCTCCGCCTTTCTTCTTCTTGGCTTGCGTTGCCTTTCCCTTGGCAGGAGCGTCCTTCTTGGTAGCTGCGTGTAACAAGAAACGAGATCAACGAGATCGTCACGATGAGAGGACATCTTCAGAGCGCCGCAAGGAGGTTACCAGCCGATGCAGATTGAGACAGCACTCGTGCATGCATCATGGAACCCCCACGTCACTTACCGGTTGTTTTGCCCATGATGACAATGATTCGAATGGTTTATAGATCAGCGACGAAGAAAATTAGAAATGGCGAAGGAAGCAACACTGTGGCCTTGTTTGTTTTATGATGATGGTCGTCAAATTGTAGTTTATTGTTGACGAACGTGAAATTGGAGGTGCCGCGACCGCCCAGCGATTCCCGTGTTCGTATTGCGACGCTGTACTAACCAAACGTCGTGATGCGGAAGGATTGCCTCGAGCGAAACGTTGGGTGGCGTTACCATGATTCGATTCAACCATTCGATTGGATGCATCATGAAGGACCTATGCATACAGCTGTGTCGCACTGGCGCATACCAGGTACTAGTACGTGAGTCGAATCGAATTCAATCCATTTTTTCGTCCCTGAGGTGCGGCTACGCGGCACGTGTATCTTACAACTGATGAGCACTTTGACACTGACACCATTAGTTTCATGGGATACCCTTTTCGGTACAATAGTTAGCGTGGTACAATGCAGAAAGCTGTTCCTGGGGGCAACAAAGGAGATCTGATGGTCCGGGGATCACATCCAGTGCAGATCCTACCGTAGGTGAAACCCAATCGGTCCAGTTCCCTTGAGCTTGAATTTGTAAGGGGTTGAGAGCTCTGGCAGTAAGACTGCCGGGTTAAAAACTACAGTACGGGAACAAGTGTATGCTACATGCACTACTAGTACTCTAGGATAGGGTGTGCGCCAATGCTGTGGATCTTGCTGTGACTGGAGAGAAGAAGATGCCGAGACGAGTTCTGTAGCTGACACAGTTCTCGATTGAGTCCCACTCAAGAAAAGATTTAGTCGTGATGCGATCTTTCGTAAATCTTTTCTTCGTGTGCCCTTGAACCAACGACAACAAAATGGAGACAAAATTCAAATCCGAAGATTGAAGATTCTTCTCCGCTAAACAGGTTTAGCATTCCATTCTGCCAATGCCTTCCTCTTGTTTCCCAACTTCATCATCCTCCTCCAACATGTCCGCCACTTGTACTTGTTGCCAAGCGCCTCTTGGTCGGTCTTTGGTTGGTTCTGTGTTTTGGTTGATGACAAGTCCCAATGATTATCCCTGTGAGAATCCCAACAAGACTTGTTCTGCACGCTTGTGTTCTGCTTGCCACGGGAAACGTCCTCTCATGATGCTACCCAATGATGATACTACTGATGATACTACGACGGACACTAAGAAACACCAAGATCTTTCCAAGGCATCCTTGAAATGTCTGTGTCAACCTTGCTTTGAAGAAACGTCCACGTTGGATTTCAGCAAGACCTATGACATTGTTCAGGGCGGTAGCAATGCTGTCTTTGTCTTTTGCCATGGCGGTGGAGCCTCGCGTCAGTTGTACCATTATCATGCGCTCGAACTGAAGGAACAGTTTGGCCACTCGTCCATCTTGTTGGATCTGCCCGGTCACGGCACACTGGTCGATCAAGAATTAACGTTGGACTCGGCTACCCAAACGGTACAGTCCGTCCTCAACGAGTGTCAGGCTGTCACCAAGGACAAAATGATTATTTACGTTGGTACTTCTCTGGGTGGATACATTGGTTTTTACATTCTGAAGCAACTCAACGGGACGTTTCATGGAGCCGTACAAATCGATGTTGGGCAAAATGTTGGACCCGATGCCAGTTTCAAAGCCAAGGCTGGATTGGTCATGCTCGATTACATGTCCAAAAAGATGTCCAATGCCACCTTGATGAAGCTCATGGCAGGAGAAATGAAGAAATCAACCGCCACGGAATTTCACTACATTCTCGCATCCACCTTTGGAGCTGGCATGTTCTTTGACCAGGGTCATGCCCAAGTCGAGTGTCTCCGCACGGTTGCTCCTGCTGACATGTTGGCATCGATTACGATTCCCATTGTCTACATGAATGGGAGTGCCGATTATCGAGACTCGGAAGACAAGTGGCTCCAATTGACCAAAGTTCAAGAAGGAAAATCCGAGCTCAAAGTCTATGAGGGAGGCGATCATTTCTTTAGTCATGACGCCCGCTTCCTCTCCGATGTGCTCTCTCGAATGGATGCGTTTGCAAAAAAGTTGTAGAGAAGCAGAGAATCGTAGTACCAATGAAATTTATTTGAATTGCAATGGGAGAAGACTATACATGAACAGATGTATGTACTGTAGTAAAACGGAACGTAACATAAGAAACAACCTGCTTGCCTAATGTGAGTGCATGGTAGCTCGGCCTAGCTATCATAGCAATGGCAAGACAACTGGAAACTGTGAACTTTAATAAAAAGCAGAGTACTGATAGATCCTCGTGGCTCTGACTTGACATATATGGTGTCTCTCTCCGTTCACCTTATTGATTCACCCTGGCATCCTTGATGATTTACGCCTTAGGGTCTCTTTCCTCGAGGCGCCAAAGATAAGCTAAACGTCGCGGTATATAACTTCCAACCGCGTGGTCTCGATGGGCGTACTTGACCAACCAGTGGTGAGGGTATTTCTTTTATTCCGTATCGAATCGAATCATATAGAGCAACAACATACATTATTGGAACAAACGAGGATGGCAAGTCAGGGCTTGTTTGATTGCTTGCCAGCCATGCATGCATAGTACAGTACACTCACGTAGTTTTGAAAGGAGTAGACATTCGGTTTTCCGTATTTTGGGATGAGTTTCCAAAGCTGGTCATCATGGTATTCCGAGCAGTAGGAGCCAGTGGACCTAAATTCCGGCCCCCATTTGGCAATGCGGCACCTAAGGCACAGCCGAGGTAGCACAGCAGGTGTATACAAAGAACAACACAGTGTGAAAACATGGTTTGGGGGCACACCACGCTTGAAAGACACCTGTCAATTGTACCGTACTTACCCTGTTCTAGCTGAACAAGTGAGTCGTAAGCATTGGCCAGAGTGAGACAGTGAGCTATTTATATTCTGCATGTGCCGGTGCCGTACTCGTTGATGGCTCTGTATGGTTCCTTGAGATACGTACCATGGTTGATGATGTAGTAATATCCCCTCTTAGTTTTGTGTTCGCGAAACTTCCACAACTGGTCCCGATTGTAGGCACCTTCGTAGGTTCCAAAATCTCCGCTGCCATATCCCCACATGGCCAACTTTGATCACGTTGAAAATGTGATAGTACTTGTCCTCTGAAATGAGGTGTCGATGATGATGATCATGAGAGCGATCGTTGCCAGATGCAACAATGGCAGCTTCATCAAACTCTGTTCCTCGAAGGAAAGGCTGCTGGACATCCTCCTCGTTCTCTTCGAATGAATTCATGCAAAAAACAAACTGACGGTGAGTTACGGTTGGCCAGGTACTATCAATAGCATGTACAATTTGCGCAGCCAAAGATGCACATTTACCAACACGCTGTGCTGAACAGAGGAGATGATCAACGCAAGAGTCAAGAGGACTTTCATGGCAAACATAGTTTCACGTTGTCGGCTCTAGCTAGCGTTCACTAGTTGTAGCTTCTTCTGCAAAATTTAATGAGGATAAACTTTTGCTTGATGCAACGAGCTTCCCATTCCTCTGGGATAGCACGAGGCTCCGGTGCCTTCAAAAGATATGAAAGGATATCAAAGATTTAAAAAGATATCAAAGATATTCGTGTCTTTGGCCCTAAAGTTGGGATAGCACGAGGTGCCGGCGCCTCCATGTGCAACCTCAAACCCCTTCTCTAGCTAGTAGCTATTTATAAAAAAGGATGTCACAGCGTCGTCATTATCTTAACAACAAGGATATCAAAAATACGCGACCGGAGCGCTAGTCTAGCTAGCTAGACTAGCGAGATGAGATTCTCGAAGCAAAACATGGTGTCTAATAATTCAGAAAGCTGTTTGCACCCCAAAGCGCTCTATTTTCCTCATTAGCTGCCATATGCAATATGCATGTTGTAGAATACATTCTCAGCATTCAGATGCATCTTATCCTGCCACAAAAGGTGTTGAAATGGGTTAGAGGGATGCACCGCAAGTGAAGCTAGCTAATTGATTGTGGAACTTGAAGCAAAAGATACAGACTCAAAAGTACCGGGATTAGTCACTCGTGTCTTTGGCCCGAAACTTTCCGAAAGTTGCGTGAGTCCCTTGACGCTTGCGAATATCTAGCTGCCAAAGAAACCCTTTCAACCTTCGCCTTTCGAAGCTTCAAGTTGAGGGCACTTCGTGTAGAGCCCACGGGTGCATGTCTGGACATCCTCACGAAGAGCTGTAGGACGGAACACTAGCTAGATAGGCAAGAGAAACAACCAACTTGTCTATTGTCTTTGTTAATCTATTGCATCCATGGCCAGGTCAATTGTCACAGCAAGCCAACCTACAGTTTACGGCAGTGATATCGACTGTGTTGATATGCGGGATCATCAAAAGTGACACCGCGCGAATCAACAGCTTTCGTTTTTAAAAGTACGTGTCCACGTTACGATGCTGTGATCTGATTTCCATACAGTGCGTACAGAGTACCCAGATAGGCCCGCAGCAACGTATCGTGAGTTCCTGCTGTGTCAGAGCAAAGGCCGAGTGAATGGGATGATCTTCGGGCAATAGAACAAGTTTTGCCCCATGAAAAGTAAATTGATTTGATCTTCTGGCTGCTCCCATCAATCTTGGTACTCCTTTTGGGAAAATCAAACCATGTACCCGGCTCGTAGCAAAGCCTCCTCTAGTGAGCGATGGATCACTTCTCGGTTCACTAGAATGGCAAAAGTGGGAGTATGAATGGAAACAACCAACAGACACCAAGAGGAATGGAGATGTGGCTTGCAGAAACTTCAACAGCAACATCAGAGCCATTGGAAAGAATTGGAGCAGCTGTTGGGGTTGCAGCATCCATCATGGGAGCAGATGAAGGGGCTGTACTTGTTGAATCTTCATCACCAATATCTGAGGCACTGGAAGGTGGGATGGCTGGAGGGGTAGTAGTCATCTCAGAATCCTCACTGTCAACATCAGGACTGCTGGTTGGCGTGTCAGTATCAACTTCCCTTTCATAGCATTGACACACATCACATGTGCAGTTCACAGGAAAGGGATCTGGAGCACAATCTACTCCGATTTCCTCCAAGAAAAAGTTGAAACACAGACTGCTGGGAACGCTTCCAGACAATTTGTTGTTATGCAAGAGCAAGTGAAAAAGGTTTGACAGGGAGCCAATCTCCGAAGGGATACTCCCTGACAATTGGTTGTTGCTCAACCTCAAATCCTCCAAATTAGTGAGCGACCCAATTGCAGGCAGAATGTTTCCAGATAACTGGTTGCTCTCCAACTCCAATCGAGTCAATGCTGTGAGCAAGCCAATAGTGTTAGGCACTCTCCCCGACAGGGCATTATTTGGCATGCTCAATCTTCTCAAAACTCGTAGCAAGCCTATTTCGGAAGGAATAACATTAGAAAGCTGATTGTTGTTGAGCCATATTTGCCCCAACCCACGTAGGAGGCCAATCTCACTTGGCAGCCTGTTCGATAAAATATTTTCCCGCAATCCCAAATATTGCAATGCTGATAACAACCCAATCTCGGAAGGAATACTGCCTGACAATTGGTTGACATCCAAAACCAGGGAATTCAAAAGGGTCAGTGCACCAATTTCGCTAGGAATACTTCCGGACAACTGATCTTGGTCCAAAGCCAACGTTGTCAATGACGTTAACAATCCAATAGTGGTAGGAATTGTCCCCGACATTTGTGCATTGGAGCTGAGAAATAGTCCTCTCATGGCCGTTAAGAGTCCAACCTCTGTCGGAATGGTGTTGGACAAAATATTGGTTTGCAAATACAATTCTTCCAGAGCCGTCAGCAATCCAATCGTGGAAGGAATGCTGCCGGTGAACTGGTTTTGGGACAGCCGCAGTGTTTCAATGGAAGTGAGGTGCCCAATTTCTGTGGGAAGACTCCCCGTTAATTGATTCTGAGCCAAATTCAAGAGCGTCAGAGCCGTTAGCTCGCCAATCTCACTTGGAAGAACGTTAAAAATCTGGTTTCCTTCCAGATTCAAAACGATCAAATTGGTCAGCAATCCAATTTCTGTGGGAATGGATCCTTCAAGTTGTTTCCATGACTGGTCAATCTCCATGGTGTTTTCCACATTGTAGTTTTTACCCAGCACCTCCACAGTGGACTGCTGAGCTGTGACTGGAACAATTCCTGATAGTGTCAAGAGCAGAGCCAAGCCTGTAATCACAAGTTGTTTATGGACTGCTAAAACATGTCCAGTCATCTTGCTTGAAGAAGGCTGTTGCTTGGATCCTTGCAATCTTGCCTTGGCTGTGAGCTGTGCAGTAAAAAAGATACCAGTGTGATGTGTGCTCAACGCTTTCGTAATGTTCTTCCAGTGCGCGCAACGGTACCTTAGCTCTGTATGTTTCCTAGCTAGAATGCAATGTCATTGCATCCATGCAAAGCTTGCCTTTAGAAAAGAGCAGTCTTGATCCAGGCTACCGGTAGGACGATACAAGAGCTCTAGCTAGAAGATAAACAAAACAATGGAGGGCGCTTGCTGCGACTCAAGGTTCTTGATTGTTGACCATCAAAGAAGAGCACTCCTTGCGGTCTGTCCGTCTGTGAGGCTCAGTCCGCCAAATCGTGACGTCACGAGACGAGTCGAGTCCGGTCCAGTCTTTGGTGTACCGGTACAACGGAGTAACTATTTTATATTATTTACAGATTCACTAAGCCAATCCCGCTACTCGTAACTCTGATACTTTCACTTAAGCCTCGGCGTGCATCCAGCTGGGGAAGCGAACTCATCCACCTTCCTGCAGAATGTCCTCTTTATTTGAATTTGGGTCATTTTTGAATGGACTTCAAGTCTTACTGAAACAAATGATTTAAATAACATGTTCAATAGTCATATGGTATAAATCACTACTTTCCTTTTATGTTTGACCTTCTTAAGAAAGCTTCCCCTGACAAGAGAATTCTGTGTGAATGACAAATGTCCACGATCACAGATTCACCTTTTTTACTATCGGATGACCATTTTTGGTTCCCAAAAACTTTTTCAGCTCTCCATCATCAACGCGTCGCCTTTTGTTTTTTGGTTTGTAAGGAAGGTATTGAATGACCAGGTCCTGACCATCACTCTTTCACTAGCTAGCACCGTGTTGCCAACAACACCAACACAAAACCGGCAGCAACGCGTTGAGTTCCAACACCAACAACAACCAGACCAAAGTCTTCACTTCCAGATCTTCACTTCCCTTCCATTCAAAGTCAATAGTGAGTTCAGTTCCAATCCAAGATGATTACTAGAAAATTCTTTCTTCAGCTTCTTTTGATGCTGGCAATGGCTATACCAGTAGTGCCTGCTGATGGCAGTAGTAGCAGTGTTGCTACCGGTAGTAGCACGGGTAATACCGGTAGTATTGAACTGCGTACTCGACTGGTATTGGATATCCCTCCTTACGTATCCTCACATACCAGCTACAACGACCAAGAACAAACGTTCGAGTACCAAGGACTCCTACCAGATTTACTACGAGAAATCCAACGGGTAGCTCTTCAAGAAGACAACGTAACCCTCACCTTTGCGCTCCAGCCAGTCCACTACTCCAACAGTGTCTACTCGGATACCCTTAGCTACTTGGCAGCCAATTGCAATACCACTGCCAACCCAATGGCTCTTCAAGATTGCAATCAGTTGGATCTGGCTGTGGGAGACTTTTGGTCTACCAGCCAAACCTACCAGAACGTATTCACCCCAACCCTACTGTCTACTGGCATTGCCTCCCTCTCACTCCACACACCTTCCTCCTCCAAGTCCTCCTCCGCACAACTACAGGAACTACAAGAACTACCCAATTCCCTACTACAAGCACAGACTCTAAAAGCTCCCATTTGCCTAGCTACTTCCAACCGCATTCAAGCTGCGGTATTCACCCAGTATCCACAACTACACATTGTCCAGGAATGTGCAAGACCACAGGATTGCCTTGCACACCTTCAAAACAATACATGCCATCTCTTGGTACACGACCAAATGGCTCTCCGCGAGTATGAAGACGACTTTCTACTGACCGTGGAAGATACCTTACCACGATACGATGTGGCCTGGCCAATGAATCCACGCTTGGACACCACGCTCCAAGCCAACCTTCGAAAGTGGATCTACAGCATTCGAGAATCAGGCTTTCTTATCCATCATATCACACCACAGCAGCATGACCACTATCATCCACAAGAAGACCTGTCATCGTCGTATGTGTACCAAGCAGACGAAGCCGAAGAAGGCATTCCCGACGAACTCCGCAAAGCCGCCAATGCCATGGTCGGAATCAACTTTGTGGCGGTTGCCATTTGTGGACTATGGGTCATTGTACATCGGAAACGACCCAAAGTCAAGGTCGCACAAGTGCCCTTTCTACTACTGATTCTCCTGGGTTGCTTTATATCCACGTCCACCATTCTGGCAATGGGACGTGACCCTGACTATAACAACAATAATGACAACAACAATCAAGGAAACGTGGCTGGATGGTACGTACCGTTTATAATCGCGAAGGTGTTGCTTTTTGGATGTCATCGATTCTCACGATTTGGTTGCTCTCTTTGCTTCATTCTTGTACTACAGCATGGCCGTGCCTTGGTTGTACAGCGTTGGGTTCTCCATCACATTTGGAACGCTGTTGGCCAAGATTCGACGTGTCTACCTACTCTTCAAGGCCGCTGCAAGTCTCAAACGAACCACCATATCCTCCACGTCCACATACATTACCGTGGCATGCATTGTCGGAGTCGATGTTGCCATTCTCACCATTTGGTCCATCGTCGATCCACTCACGCAACAACAACCAGAAGACGATGAGTTCATGGAAGAGGAGCACGGCTATTGCACGTCCCAACACTGGGTTGTCTTTGCATCCATCATTGCCGCCTATCATCTCGTTTTGATGGGCTTTGCCTGCTACAAATCATACCTCGCACGACATGTTCCCGCAGAATTCTCCGAAGGAAACTACCTCAGTCTCGCCGTCATTTCCAACATGCAAATATTCCTGGTCGGTGTCCCCGTATTGATCATTGTCGGACTCGACTCCCAAACCAGTTACTTTGTCAAGAGTGTCATTATCTGGATGAATGACTTTGTCGTGCTCGTGCTCGTCTTTGGAAATCTCATTAGTCGGGTGCATTGTGGACGACGAGACAACAAGGAGGGAGAACTCATCCAAACCGCCATCAAAGCCTTTCAGGAACACGAAAAGGAATCCGCCGAAATTGCCTCCGAATTCTATCAACAGAGCGAACGAGTGTTGCGAAACATGTCCATGAACATGTCGCTCAGCATGCCCGTGAGTCCCCTCTTTCACAGTAGCTGCGTCTCTGAAGCGTTCACGGAAGTGGACGAACCCATCTCGCAAATATCACAGCACAAGGTTCTGGAGGAGTTTGAGGATGAGGACGAGGAAAGCCATGGACAATCGAAAAGCCTGGAAGACATGTTTGAGGCAGGGGGATCCTCCAAAACATGTCTGGAGGCAGACAGCTGGCATAACTAACAAACTAGCTAGCTAGCAATCGAGCTGGGAAACAATCAAAGTTGGGGGTGGGCAGGGTGATGTGGGGCACGAGCAATACAGCCCACGCAACCCTGCTCCGGGACAGGCCTGCTATAGCATAATCAAATACATACTGTAATGAATATCAAATCTGTGTCGATTTTGCTGTGCAAGGAGCCACTAGCTAGCTAGAAGCAACTCTAAAACATGCTCAGAGAGAAGCAACAGGACTAGATTGGCCACCGCAATTGTCACCGCAGCCTTGAGTGACCACTGAGTCGAGGGTGCGCACTCCTGAGTCGAGGGTGCCGGAATCGCTACAAAGACCATCATTGGTCTCGAATTGGGAATCCGGAAAGACTACTGAAAGGTCCTAATAACCAACACATTTCTCAGGCTGTTTATCAGTCAGTAGCAACATAGAAAATACTAACATTTTATTGCTATAGCTAGCGAGCTTGATCGAGCAGAGATCAGTTGGCTCCTCGACGTGCACTAATGGCTGCCAACAGCGCGTTGGGTGCCGGACCTTTCTTTGGCTTGCTTGCATGGTTGGTTGGCTTTCGTCGTGGGGTGCTGTCCTTGGCAATGGGGCCAGGACTTGGTAGGCTGGTTCTATTGCAGTTTGACACTTTCCCGCCGTTCTGACCAGAGCCTTCTCGTCTCCTGAGCTCGGCCATAATCTCCGTACGAGATTTCCGTTCCCGTGTTTCAAGCGGGAGGGAAGCGCCCGGAGACGAAGAAACAAATACATCATTGCGCAGATGGAGTTCATGGAGCTGTTTCTCGACAAGCAGAGCAAGATGTTTCAATCGAACATGGTCCGGTGATAGCTCCCCACAGAGAATGTTTTCTCTCGCACCTCCCAAGTAATCTCTTGCAGCCTTGCCCAATTCTTCCGAAAGACCAATTTCCACAATGCATACAGAGTCTCTCAATAGCCAAGAAGAAAGACTGCTTCGTAGCTCCGCAAGAAACTCAAGCGCACCATCCACCTGTCCCTCGGAGGAGTCAGTTTGGGATGGCTGGAGTTGTTTGATGATCCATTCCTCCAGCTGCGTGTCGATTCGGGCCATGGCAGTATCCATAGCCTCACAGACCTGAAGGGCACGCGAGACCTGTTGAATTCTCTTTGGATCACTCTTGTAGTGTTCACGAAGTTGTTCCAATCGATCCTTGGCGATCTTGTCGTCTTTCGTTGATGATGACTGTGCTGGATCAGAGTTTGACCCGTCCGTGGTTTCTGCTTTAGCAACAGGTGTACTTTCCTCGTAGACATCATCCGCTGGAAAGCCCAAATCACCACTATAGTCCATGGCCTCATTGGCTCGCACAGGACATTGTTTGCCAATCAAGTTGCATCGATGACCGGCAACCCCATCATCTGCTTCCTGCACATGGCGTTCATATCGTACCAACGATTCCTTCAAGTTGGATCGCATCGTTTGCCACCAAGTCAACTTGCGTTCATTGAGTGCATCCGACGACGACGCCCCTTGACGTCCCGTCCAAATTGCGACTGCCGGCAACAAGTGATGATGCAGAGCCCGCCGCTCGGTCAACGTCATACCCGATACGCGAAGGGATTCCAAGTTGGATGGATGCCACCGTGCAATTGCCTTGGGATCACGTCGCAGCAAAAGGAGGACGTTGGTTCGTTGAAACTTTTTGATCATGGCCGGTGGGATTCCCTCCTCTTCGAGTTGCTTTCGCGCCATCATGCGGACCATGACGGGCATGTGTCGTCGAATCTGTTGCAACGCGTGCTGATTCTCTTGTACCTGTGACGCCTCCCAGTCATCTTCAGCTTGCTGTTGTTCTTGCATGAATTCATCCGTGAGCATGAGTGCGGCAATGTAGCGTTCCATATCCTTTTCGAGTCGATAGTATTCCTCCCGGAGGGACTTTTGCATGACGGGGTCGTCGTGCTCTACTCCCGAGTCGCCAATCTCGTTCATGCGCTTGGATATTCTGGCGACTTGATCCTTTGCTTCTTGGTAGGGAATGTCTTCGGCCAGGACCACTCCGGCCTGTTTGAGCTGCTGTTCTAGTTTCTTTTGACGACGTTCGGCTTGTTGCAGATCATCGAGCAACCGTTGAATTTCCTCGCTGTTTTGCTGTGGAGCTTCCTTGTTACTTTCTGGAGGTGGTTGTTGCTGCGTCTTGGTGACGGCATCGGCTTCCAATCCGGCATTCATTTGTCTCAGTATTCGAGCGCGGTATCGTTCCATGCTAAGTTCACGGCAACTCATGGTACTGAGTACGGTTGCCACAGTGAATGTATCATGATCACGATCGTTGTCTCCTACTAGAGGAGCTGGTCTTGTAAAGTCGACACTTCGACTCGTTTTGCTCCGCCATCGTCTCCTCAAGGCTTCGGTTCGAGTGGGACTGCTGGGACTAGTGGTGTTGTTGTTGTTGCTTGGTTGATGTTGTTGCCGTAGCATGGCGAGCTGTTGTTTGTGTTGTTCCTGCAGGTCCTGTATTTTGGCATCGTGTCGTTCTTGTTGCAACGTGAGTCCCTTGTAAAAGGCAACGGCAATTCCTTGTAGAATGGGATCCTCTCCGGCTACACCCTCTAGATAGTGTTGCAGCTGCGTCAGGTTCATCATATCTTGCCCATCCGCTGATAGAGACGCCAGTGCGTTGATGGAAGGCATTTGTCGTTGAATCTCTTCGTCCCACTCTTCCCACCAGGATTGGTCGTGTTCCATCGTCAGATCACTTGGATCGGGTGTGTGGCAGCGCTGTACTTGTGGTGGTAGTGGTGGTGGGTGGTCTACTTCCTCATGATCACTACTGTGAGCGGGTGAATCAGAGTTGTGGTCATCCGTAGTAGGAGTGGATGTGACACTGCTAGTTTCTGTCGAAGGATGATCCACAGCAGTGGCAGCTCCATCCTCCTCCTCCTCATCATCATTCTCATCATCATCATTATTGGTTTGGCAATAAATTGAGTCACATTCTGCTGGAGTTGTATCATCACTGGAATGGATGCATGGTGAATCCGTTTCTTGGTCAGGTTCGACGTTTGCCTCTCCTTCTGATTCTTCAGCTTGGTTTTCGTAGTCGTGTTGTGGGAATAGTTCCCTGGCAACAGGGTCGTGTTCTTCGGTAGCAGACTCTTCGTCTGCAATCTCTGCACTGTGAGATGAACAAGCCACGCTATCATGACATGGTGAAGCCACACTTTGGTGAGACGGAGCCACGGACGGTGCTTCATCAAAGGGAGTTTCCTGGTAATCTTCGTGACAATCATCAGCTGGAGCATAAGCATAAGACCCCTCATCTGCATCCGAATGATAACATAGTTCTGCTTGATGCTGATCTGGCCAATCATGTTCTTGATAGCTCTGATTGTCTAACGGTGTTTCCTGTTCCTGAAACGTGGGGTAAGCCAGGTATTCCGTGTGATCATACTGATCCTCATAGTCTTGATCTGGTGCTAGTTGTCGTGTATGGGGTGGAGTCTCTTGATAGTGGTGATGACGATGATGATAGTAGTAGTATTCTTGTGGTGTATTGCTGGAGGATGTGCAACTTTCTGTTGTATCGGTAGATTGGGTGTTGTTTGTGCAGACGGGGACAAGTTGATTGGGTGTGGACAAAGGAGTGGCAGGAAATGGGTCGGTCTGCTCGCGCGTCTGCATGTCCCGGGACTCGTCACAAAAATTTTGTGTTTCTTGTGAATGAGGGTTTTGATGGTGTTGGTGTGATGGTTGGAATGCTTCGACGCCTGGATGAGCGCAAGTGGAGAGATCGTCGCTGTCGCTGTTGCTGTTGCTGCTATGAGTGTCCTCTGAACTACTAGCACTGTCGGCAATAGTAGAAGCCGAGTGAATTCCAGTGGAAATGGATGAATCAGCCGTCATTTTTTGTTGGTGTCTCCTCTTGGTTTCTTCTAAATACAAAGAGAGTTGGGATCGACTCTGGACGCTCTCATCTTCAGTCTCATCTTGATTGTCATCTTGATCTTGATTGCCAGGACTGGAATTGGAATAGTACAAGACTTCACTCTCTTCCTCTGCTTGATCCAACAAAGACCCAAACTTGCTCGCGTCAAGTCTACCACTACTAGTAGTAGTATGGTCTTGATGAGACTCATAGGACGCGTAAGAGCCACTACTCATCACTCGATACATCTTGCTGTGCTATACAACCACTCAATCGACGTGAGCTGTTGGCTTTTCTCGTTTCTTGCTGCTCTTTGTTGTTCCAGTTAGTTGTCTCTTTGTTGTCTCCTTTTCAAAATCATCAAGGCGCGCTGGCTCTAAAGATTTTTCCGTCCACTCGGCAAGGAGCTGTCAATCGTGCGTCGATTCGGAACCAATGCTCTAAACAAGACCCTCCAAGCCGGACGACACTTCACAAATTGACTTGATCGACTCGATGTAGTTCGTGTTACGAACCATCCAAAAAGAGTTTTTGGGATGGTTGTGGTCGATGCTTTTGGGAAGCTTGTCTTCACTGGAACAGAGAAATATTTGATCGGATAAGACTTACCATGGTGACAAACTATGTATCCCCACCACTTCTAGCTAGCTAGCTACGGAAGTTGGTATTGGCTGCTATTTGCACAGAGGACCGCATAGCTCCATCAAGATCCTGCCTGGGACGATCTGATCTGAAAAGATCTCCTCATTCGGGCTTGGTTGCTTGGTTACGAATGTACACCTACACCCAAAAGGATCTGCCTACCGAGACGACTAAACCGATGACGATGAGTCACCTAGCTAGCGAGCTATACGTAGTGCTTTCGACAACACGTATGATTCGATTCTAATCTGCAGCACCCATCCATTCGGGCTCCAACCATACCGTAGCATGGTCACTCAATGCTACCGTACCACAGTGGTACGGAGAGCTAGCTAGTAGGGGCGTTTCTAGCTAGGCTCTAACTAATGAGGAACCACGGGCGCCCTCAAAACGGATATCCACTCTAGATACTTGAGAAGAGGATTAGTCTAGATGCCGATATAGCATTAGCCATCGAAGTACCGTACATGTACTACGAAGCTACTTCAGTCTGTCAAACATTGCTGGAACTGGAGAGGAGGGCAAGAGGTTCTTGCTTGGGATCTTGGGCGTCGTCTCGTTAGCCTCGCTGGCTAATCCCGCAACGAAAGATCCTGCACTCGCCGCGAGTGCAGTACCAGCATACATCCATATCAAAACCGCAGCTCGACGGTGTCGTATCAAGAAAACATACATGGCTAGCCAGGCTCTAGCTAGCTAGAGTACTCCATATCATCAATCGAAACTTGCAACTGCTGTTGCAGCAGAAGTGTCAACCAAAGCAAAATCGGCAACTGCTACGATTTCGAATACCAGCAACGCAACGGGCGCTCAGTTGGGTAGGCTTTAACGTGGATTCGGAGTTCCAGAGTGGTTTTGACTCAACACGTACCAGCACTATCTCGAGAACGAATTCGATCTATGCCAAGTTAGATTTTCTACAGTCAACATTCAGATATATATACTGGGGGGGATTCAGGAATTCAGTAAATATAACAGCGAGAATAAATATTGATTTTATCCCTAACCCTAACTATTCCCGTAGAATTGTACGTGCTCTAGTACTAAAATAGGGTTAGAGTTAAAAATGTGGGAACTGGAGTATTCTTAAATATTATAGAGCGAATAAATACAAGATTATAAATATAAGCGAGCGTTGACTGTATAGCTAGCCACCTCAAGCCATCCGTCGCAAAAAGAACAATAAAGCACTATAAACAGATGAGTTATGTCAATGAGAGCGCATGCAATGATACCAGCTCCAAACAGCACCTGGGTGTAAGTGTGCATCATTTGGAACACATCTTTCTGAGAAACGAGGTGTGCAAAACCAGTACACTTTCACGAGACTCCAAAATATATGACATTGAAAATCTCCAAGGTCCTCCAGGTGTTATTCGAAGAAAGAGTGCCAGCACAATCTGCCCAATTGATGGGAAAATGGGTGCTGCCTACGTCCACTCTCTACAAGGTGAGGACCATGTCGGAGAGGCAACTCAAATGCTCAGTTATTCATGGAATTATTCGATTGGAGAAATTGTGGATACTTTAACAGACTTCTTCCTACAGAACAACCTCAATCCAAAAAGAACCTACATCTGGATCTGCTGCCTCTGTGTCAATCAGCACAGAGTTGTGGAAAACAAGACCAAGGTGG
>CAICTM010000399.1:0-69757 GCA_903772945.1 Seminavis robusta | reverse complement strand
GCGGACTATCGCAATCTCCTTTTCATTTCCTTTGGTTTCTTCGCGCTTCGGGTTGCGATGTCTATCTTTGCCTAGACTTGGTACTGTAGATGGAAATTGTTCCCTCTGCTATAGTATAGCCCCCATTTAGCTACAAGCTAAACTAAACTAAAATACTGGTCACCCAAATTCCACCTTACCCCCTCTCTCAATCCCCTCCAGCCCCCGAGCTCTTGCGCTGTCATCTTTCCATCCGTTGCTTGTTCAAAAGTGCTACTACAGCTACCGGTATTATTGACATACTTGTCACTGATGTGGACTGTGCCTCCTACTGGAACAAAGATCGGCTCAAAGAAATGAGCTAATCAAGACGCCATAAAATTCCCAAGTATAAAGCTCCGTATGAATCCAACCTGGCCTCCTTCCATCTATTTGTTGTTTCTGTGGATGGCATGCTTGCCACCCAAGCCAAGCTTCTTTTACAACACCTTGCTTCTGTCATTGCCAACAGGTCCACATTTTATTGCCCCTGACCCCATGGAAGCTAGTCCTGAATTCGACTCTCCTTTGTTGAAGCCTGGCCAGCGCTGGCTTCCGTACATATGTCTCCTACTCTAACCCCTGTTTGTTGGTTCTGCTTAACAACTTACTTGCTGTTGCGGTCTAAATTTGCCAGGAAAGATGTATTTGGGAGCCGTCACAGGCAGCAGACTGGGACCGAAACATCAGGTTCATTCTCAAAATGTGATGGGCAAAAGCCATTCTCCGATGAATGCGCGCTGTGGCAAGTTTTCACCTAGGAAAACACAAACTATTGGTCTATTCAATCTTTCTGGAAGATGACAGCGGTGCGAAGAAACAACACACCAAATTCGTCTCTTTCATCGAAGCAATGCTAGAAAAAGTTTACAGGAAATTTCTATAGACCAATCGGCTTGACAAGTCTAATGGATTTTCTGGGCATCATGATAGTTTTGTTTACTAATTCCTTTTATGTACAAGTTTACTGTTTTTGTTTCTTCGTTTGGTGGGTGGGCGTAGTGATTTCACGTGTATTGCCATTGCCCCTGACAACCATCCCTGACAACCGGTTTTTAGAACATCCCTGCCTTGTTGACGGCGTCTGTTGCCATCCTGGCCGCTTCGGCTTGCAACGCTTGTTCCTGCTGAATGTGCTGAAGGGTATCCACCACCAATCCATGGTTGGTGTCAAAGAAGTACCCATATCCCGCCATGTTCAAGAACAATCCCATTGTCAATGCGACGCCCAACACGGGAAAGATAGCATTGGTCACATCAAAGATACCCCACACAAATGCTCGCACTCCATCCAATCCATCGTTCTTGACCGTCTGCCCATATTTCTGAATGATTCCAGATTCTTTGCGTTCCTTGGTCTCGAGTAGCATTCGCTCCGTATCTCCAAGCATCGGTTCATCACTCATGGATAAGGAAGAAGAGATGAGGCGGTTCTGTCGAGGAGCCACCACAAAAGCTTGCGAGGCAGCGACAAAGAAAGCAACAAGGATTACAAGAGACTTCATCATTGTGGTTGTCAAAGAAATAGAAATGAATTGCTCAGAGAAGAAGTTTCTTTTGGATATTATGAATGTTGTGGACCCAAAGAATGATTTTAGGCGATCTTTGTGTCTTTGAGGGAAGAAAAACCATGTGTTATTTTCTCAGATGAAATGAACCGCCATTGACACGGCTTTGTCAAGGTGTCAGCCACCAGGAGAGTGCCGGTTGAAGCGAGCAAAATTCCGTCTCAGCCAAAAGGATACCAAATTCAGAATTCTGAGAGAAAAGGGTGCAATGCAGTAGCTTCATTAAGTATAATGTTTGTAGAGCCTGCACCCAAGGGATGATGACGGCATTTGAAGATCGACGAGCAGGAGGGGAAATTCTCCTTCAAAGAAGAGTGGGACAACAGACAGGCGAAGAAACAACCAAACAACACTGTGGTGCAGAAGACACCACCCACCAGCATGTCCATCTGTGTCTTTCGTGCAGCTGCTCCCGTCATCGGTTAACGCAGCCATCTACTAGCTAGTAGCTCTAGCCAGACCCTAAGCTGCCCCAGCTCTACGGACTGTACCTGGTACCGGTAGCCAGCTAGCTCCGCTCCCTGCTGCACTCGCGCAGCCAGCTTCTTTTTGCGAGAAGCAAGAATTGGAGATCAAGTCCAAGAAGCAAGGTAATCTGCTACTTGACTACAAGCCAGAGTTGGCTGGTGGATTCGAAATGAAATTCATGTTGCAATTATAGCATCTAGCAAGAAGACAGCTTTAACACACAAAGCAAGCAAAGCACGCACTGATGGAATCCCCTACAGTTTCTATGGTTAGCTTGGGAGTTGACTAGCTAGTTGCTGGGCATGAGATGGTTGGTCAGCCAGTTTTGAACTCTGTTGCTGGCAGCCGAAGAGACCACCCCGCCAGAACACTGCTCAACGTGAAGACAGCTGAGCAGCAATATGACAGAAGGACTACGACAACCAGCCACAGCAAGCATGCATTCCAGCCAGGCCCAACATCACAGAGATACAGCCTGAGACCCTGTGACAGTGCGGTGCAACCATGCCACCTCACTCCATGGCACAGGGTATTGTCAAAGATTGTCATGACAATCGCAGCAGTCCTGTCAGAGGGACCTGGAGGCTGTAAGAAGAAGCTTGAGGATGGTCTCCATCCAGGTACAACACCAGCCCCAGTCCAGCATTGAAAGCATCTTCAACAAAGACATCTCAAAGCATTGGAAATGACTTCCAATGCAAAGAATGGTCAGTTGCCGTTGATTCCAATGCGGTTGTCCAGAGCAGAAGGCTTGCAAACAGCTCCTAAGATGGCTCAAAGCGTTGGCAATGGAGTTCCTATGCAGACCAGTCATCTCTGGCACGTTCCCCATTTTGAATGGGCTTGCTGGGTAGAAACGCCCATCCAGCATGCAATCAACTTCCTCAGCAACAGCTCCGGAATCTTTGTGCCATGACGGCTCAAAGCATTGGAAATGACTTCCAATACAAAGAATGGTCAGCTGCCATTGATTCCAGGGCTGTGGTCAGGAGAAGGCTTGCAAGTGCCTGTAGCTAGGCTCGTCTAAGAGGGCTCATAACCTTGAATCGAGAGAACTTTCCAATGTACAGAGCAATCACGTAGCTTCAATCCAACAAGCCAATTCTTCTTGTTCTAATGGCCGTGCCAAGGACAATTCCGGGAGGAGAGGTCCATCAAGAGATCAGTAGGCACAATGATCAAAAGACAGGCACCTTCCCGTCGTTGTGCATGTCAGAGGCCTGAATGGGAGCTGCGAGATGCGTTTGCCACAGAAGCCATGCGGACCGTCAAGAGATCATTATGCACAATGATCCAGATCCAAAGACAGATACATTGCCCTCTGTGGCAGAAGCACAAAACAAGGGGCCCGTGGATGAAAATAATAAAGGAGTTATGGCTCAAAACATTGGATGGAGCTCCATTCCAATGCAGAGAACAATCACACCACCAGGTACCTTCAATCCAACAAGCCAAGTCTTCTTGTTCTCATGGTCATGCCATACAGAAACAACTAAAGAAGGGGCCCATCAATAGATCAGTATGCGCAATGATCCAAAGACAGAGGCCTTCCAAGCTGTTCAGCATGGCAGAAGCATGAAAAGGAGCTGGGAGATACTCATGACATCAACTTCATCTCTGAGACAGATCTGGAATCGACCAGTAGTGTGACATCTCAAAGCATTGGAAATGACTTCCAATACAAAGAATGGTCAGCTGCCAGTGATTCCAGGGCTGTTGTCAGGAGTAGGCTTCCAAGCAGTTTGGCTGAGCCGGTGATGGCTCAAAGTGTTGGCAATAGAGTGCCAATGCAGACCAGTCATATCCGGCAACAGCAGTTAAAGGGGCTACCTCGCTGGATGGAGTTGCCAAGAAGATGATGGCTCAAAACATTGAATGGAGTTCCAATGCAGAGAACAATCACACCGGTAGCTCCAATCCAGCAAGCCAAGCTTTCTCGTTTTCATGATGGTGCCATGCGAAACAATTGAAGAATGGGCCCATCGAGAGATCAGTATGCAAAAATGATCAACAGACAGATACATTCCTGTTGTCCAGCATGGCAGCAGCAGGAAAGGGAGCTACTCATGACAAAAGCCACAAGATATGTCAACCAATGTGCCGCCCTGGGCTTCATCATTGATCGATATGTATCATGATCAAATGAGAGAGACCAAAGGATCCTCATGGTTGACTGCTTTCAAGTTTGGAGCGGGAGGATGATGAAGGATACGCATGGTCGTGGCGTGGCTCCATCATTTGATCAAACAACAGTGACCGTCGACGGCTTTCGAGCCTGTGCGTGAGGATGCCCAAGAGGTCGGCGGCTCTACCGGTACGGCGGCTTTCCAGCTTGTGCTGAGGATGCTCCTGGTCAACATTTTCAGCTTTCGGGCGTGGCTACCGGTAGCGCATGCTGAACGGGAGGATACTCATGGTCGACCTATTCAGTCACGTCGAAAACAATGACAAGGGGTTCCATCGAGTGATCTGAGAACGATCACAAGAGGAAGCCCAGTCAGCTTTCGGCGTGGCTCATGCATGAACGGGAGAATGCTCATGGTCGAGTTTTTGGCCGCAACCAAAATCGAATAGGGTTCCATCGCGTGATCCAAGAAGGATCGCACGAGAGAGCCCTTTCAACTTTCGTTGCGGCCAAATTATGAGAGATTGAAGAAGTGCAAACAATCGAACAAACCAACCCCTCCTGCCCAGCCTATTCCGTTCCTTCGTGGCGTCTGGTACGCATTGTACGTAGGAATTAAGGAGCGTATCTTTTCTGTTGTGGGTCGGCGTCTTTTCCTGCCCGAGAAGCAACGAGTCCTGCATCGCTGCAAAACCCAACTGTGACTGCACGAAGATCCACGAATGCTGAGGACGTTGCTAAAACGAATGCAAAAGCGGCTGTCGCAAATATTACTGGTACAAGCAAAGGTACGGTAAGACTGTAGGGGGGCGCCAGTGTCGTGCCGGTAACCTTGGGATCCTACCGTACCGACGGTATAGCTAGCGCCTCAATAACCAGGTTGGGGTTCTGAAAGGGTACCAGTACCAGTACGGTACCGGTAGGGGATGCTGTCTTGACTAGCTGCAGTACCGATACCGGTACCGTAGAGGTGCCAATTGCAGCCAAGTCAATTCTCTCCGCGTGGAAACAAACCGGATGACAAGTATTGCTGTTTAAATTTATTTGTCGCTTCTAGCTAGTCCGCCTCACATAGGAGGCTGCAGCCTGCTGAATACAACTACGGTACCGGTAGCTGACTGAGAAAGGCTGGCTTGTTCTTCGCCTCGTGCGGTCTATCCGATTTGTTACATGTACCTACTGAGGCACCAATACCGATCGCGGAACAAGGGGCAGGTCATAGCGGCCTGTTCAGTTCACATCATGGTGCCCGGCCGTGGTCATGGGGTCGAGGATCATCGGCCGGTGCATTCTTGCGCAGGGCATTCGAGCAAACTCTCGCCTGGCTACTGTACTTTTAACCTTGTTCGAATGGCGCGCCGATTTTGTGGCACTCAGTCATGGATACTTTTGAGGTCGTGCTTTCCGTTCCGGATCCAAAGCCTCGAACTTCCAACTCGGAATTTCAAGGTTCTTGTCAATCTCATTGTCTTTACATGTACTCGTTAACTCAGTACCGGTACAGTATTCATCAGCATGACGACCCAATCCCCTACCAAACAGGTTTATCGCCTCGAGATTGACACCAGCAACGATGGCATTGTGTTTTTGGCGAGTCCAGATACTACTATTCGGGGTGTGATGACCTCTATCTGCTCCGAGTGGCTTAATCTAGTGCGAAATGGCGACGGTGGCGTCAACGAACAACGAACATCTTTGGAAGCTCTATCGATCGCACACCATTCCATATCCCAATCACGAAGACTACAATGATGACGATGCTTTTGACGAAGCTCGCGACGTGTATTTTGCGGCGGAGGAAGAACGACAAGAAGGAATTCCTCACAACCAACCATTATCTTCCGTTTCAGGTTTTAATGCCCCTGGCAACAAGCTTAATGCCGAGTATGATTTTGGCTCGACGACACGTTTTGACGTTTCATTTGTGGCTCTTGAGGAAGTTCCCTTGACAACGGAAGTCCCATGTCTGGCCGCGGTGCCCATGGATGAGGACTTTATTGCCTACACTCCCCCAGCGGGTACCGGTAGTGTCAACCTCAATGACAAGTTTCCCTTTGCCAACAAGGCCTGCTTTCAAACGATGGGAAAATGGATTTGTCCCTTTCCTACATCTTATTCGAGTGCTGGCTTTGTGGAAGGTGGAATCAAATGTAACTCGGACATTATCTTTATGCCCTTCAAGTTCTCCAGTCTCAACGAGGCTTTGGTTGGCATGGATCTCGCAATGAAGAAGTACCCGCAAAAGGGATATTCTCGCCTTGTTTTTCCAGTTAAATTGCGAAAAAAGGATGAGAAGTTTTTCCAAGATGGGTTCCAGGCATCGAATGAGTACCTCGAGTTTCACAGCAATCCGGAGGCGTATGATATGTCTGCGTTGTCGGAAAACATTCGTGGTATGCAGACAAGGAAGCTTATGTTCGAGTGACGAAAGAATCATTGAAAAACTACGGCGATGCAATTTGCCAAGCCTTCCCTATGTGTGCCAAGGCATACGAGAAAGGACTGTGGGCGAGCTATCGCCGAGGACGGGTAACAGTGAGCAAGCGCAAGAACTCGAACGAACCTCCCAACCAGCGTGGAATCCCCCAGAAAGTACTGACCCAAACCAACGTTACAGTCGATTCTTTGCATGAATTCTTTTGCGTCTGTGAAGGACTCTTTCTTCAAATGGAGGCCACCCGTAACTTTCATTTGGTGAAACGCAAACTTGAGACCGATCCCTCTGTGTTTTCTGCTTCATCCTAAAATACAGATCTTGGCGTCAACCAGTTTGCACCGCCTTTTTGTTGGAAAGCCATTGATTGGTTAGATAGGAAGACAGCAGTAAAGGATCAAAAGCGAAGGCAGCTCTCAGGATGTCGGCGAAGGGCATCTCGTATGACAGGAGTGAAGGATACATCATAGGGACAACTAGTTGAAACTGTTTGTGATTGCAGCTGCTTCGTGCTTCTCGTATTGCCTTTTGAATTTTATCACCAGTTCCATTTTCCCCGAAGGCTGCTACACAGCAAGACTCACTGCAAATGAGGAAACTCAGGCAATACCGTACCGGTACATGTACCGGTACTGGTACAAGCTCCTAGCTAAAAAGACGCTGCATTCCACCATGAGTTCGTGCTCCTGCTGCGCTACCGGCTAGTAGGCTGCGTTCTTGTTGTAGCGGTACATCTAATACTCTTCCCGAGGCCCAGCTAGGCATATTATGCTGATACTGGTCCGGACATTTCGAGCTCTTCAGCCACTGTTCCGTCGACCGCCGTGTCAAATTCGACCTGGTTCTTACTCCTTGTCACCAACATGACCACAACGACGATGAACGCCGCCAGTCCAAGAGTGAGTCCCACGGCCAATCCAACATTTGCGTCGCCTCCATCAGTTCTCTTGTGAGAAGCAGACACCGCGCTGCCGCCGCTGCTGCTACTTGTCGAAGTGGTGGACGAAGAAGAAGATTGACTCGAGCCTGTGGATTGTGTCCCAGTGGGGACATTATATTGACTCGAGCCTGTGGATGCGCTCGTGGGTCCTGTGAAATCACAAGGTGCGGCGCCCTTTAGGTACAAACCGTTGCCAACCGGATCCAACAGCCCTCCGACATCGTGGCAAGATATTTGCAAGCAATCGTATGTTTTCTCCAATGCGTCTTTGATCACTTCATAGCTCACACTGTTTCCGCTCCCCACGGCTAAATCAATGTACACTTGGAGAGCACGAGGAGCACTGCAAGCATGGAGAATCGGCAGCACGGCTGCAGCAAAGGCAGCCGCTTGCCCCTGTGTTGTTTCTTGACGATTGTACTGTACGTCCAAAGCATAGGCTGTTCGCAGCGTCCCTTGAACAAGCGGAATTGCCATGAGTGCTGTGATGCGCTCCTTCTGCAGCTTGGCCCCAGTGCAGTTGCCCTGCAGAAGGTAGTTTTTGCCCTCTTCAAGCAAACTGTATATCTGAAAGTTTGCTCTTGCCATTCCATTGTTGAGACAGGTGCCAAACTTCTTGCACTCCACTTGGGCCAAAGCATAGAGCATGTATCCGTCGACTTTCGCGTTAGCTAATGGTTCGGATCCAGTGTAGTACGCCGCTGCCTGGTCAAATTCATGAGCAGTGTCATTGCTGCAAGAACCTGGCGAACACGTCGTCTCGCAGATGTTGATGCCCCCTTGCATTTTCTTAATGACATGCATCCAGACATTCATGTACACATTTCCATACCGAATGGCCGCTGAGGTTAGGAAAAACGACAAGAGTGTTTAGGTCCGAACTTACAGAATCACTCACTCCCGGCTCAAGGAACTCGAAAGCAAACCCAACTCACCTGCCCTTCCTTCCAATCCCAGCTTGCTGAAGTCTGCATTGCCATTCGCAAACGATGTCGAGTTCCCAGCAAAGGCTGCCGTTACCCACTGGTTCGCGTAATCAAATGAGTTGTAGTATTGATAGAATTTGTTGTATGTTGCAAAGGGACATCCCGTGTCACACGAGTACATTTTCTTCTTTGCTTCAATGCTCCACTTTTGGAAATTTCGGCCATTGTAATTGTCCTCGAGTGGACGATACGAGTACGAATGCGGTGGGCCCCCGCCAATGGATATTGTTCCCGATTCAGCAAAACACCCAGTAGTATTTGGATTGGGGTTTCCTCCTACAAGGCACTGCTGATTGTTCTCAGATGAATACCGTACCAGCAACGGAGTATCTCCCACTTGGGCATCCATCTCGTAGGTAGTTCCTCGGATTTCCACACCGTTTGCGGTTTGGCCAGTGACGTTGGTACCCACGGGGACAATGGCAGTCAAAGCAGGGGAGAGTGTCAAATATGCATAGGGCTTGGAATAGGCTCCCTTTTCAAACACTTTTTGGGCTTGGTCCGTTCCTTCGGAGGTTCCCAATGCCAGTCGACCTTCTATAGTTCTCTGGTCCAAGTCTATGTCAGCCTTTGACAAACCACAAAAGGAGAAGATTAAATACAAAGGAAACAGTAAGATACCGAAGTGAGCCACACAGAATATCTACACCCTTAACAACACGGCATGTGCATTCCAAATTCACGTCGCACCTTATCAACCACATGCGTAACTGGTTGGTAGATTCCCATGATCATTTCTTGTTGGAGGCTTCTTTCATGATGTTCGCCCATTTTTTGACGTAAGGAATAAGAAGAGGCACTTGAGGAAGCCATGGCTGTCTTTGCATCAAGCGCGACAGCCATTATAGCTACCAACAAGAGCTCTTGCAGTCTCTGCATCGTGTTCATCGTTTCAACAGAAGCTTTGATGCACGGGGCTAGTAGCTACAGTACTAGCTAGACTTGGTGGGAGAGAGCGTTGGTGGTGGGAACAGATCCATGCAATATGTACGTGTATCTCTCTTCGCGAAAAGGAATTGAATCGAATCGAAGGGGTCAGATTAGGGGGGACAGATTGCAGTGTGTCAGAGCAGGAGGAAGAAGGATACTACATGTACTTCTAGTAGTATGTGCCACATCAGGTTGCCTACCAGCACCTTGAGGTAATAGGGCTCAAATTGAATCTTTTCTCCCTTTTTCCAAAACACTTTCTTCAAAAGTAACTTACAGGAACAGCCTATTTGAGCTGAGCAATCTGAATCTGAATTTTAAGAGCCTATTTAGGCTCTTAAAACAGGCTCTTAAGATTCAGATTGGAAAAGTCAGATTGAAAATCTAGGTAAATAACACAGGGATCTGAGTTTTCAATTTCCAATCTTAAATCTAAGAGCCTATGATAGGCTCTTTAGGCTCTGAGAATTCAGATTATCAACTTCAACAGGCCCTGTGGAATCCTGCATCTCTCACTTGATTTTACATTTTCTGAACACATTTGAGCTTTTTCCACAATTTGGAGGAGATTACCGCGAGGTGCAGCTAGCTGGGACCTTCCAGCATGCACTCCAGGATACTGGTACATCTTATGATTGCCATGGAACTACTGCAATGGATGTTGTCTCTATCTCCGTACAAACCCCATAGCTTTAGACATGTGCACCCCTAACACCTGAGAAGAAAATTCCAAAGTGACTTGTTGCATAGCATGAACTATCCAGTTTTCTTCACCCAGTTTCTTCATGACTGAGTTCTATTTTTCAGATTTCGATTCATACTTGTAGTTGCTCATCTCATCTAAAAGTAAGGAGGAATCCAACCAAATTATGCCTGTACATGTACACTTCAATGTCTATCCCCTCCTCTGCAATGTAAGGCGTGGCTCAAAACTATACAGGTACCGGTATGCTCTAAAGCTTCTGCAACTCTGAAGAAAAGGCTTGGCTCGGCACCAAAGGAAGGCCCCCCCATAAAGGCAGCTTGATCCCCTATCATCTCCACAAACTAGTTGGGTCTATGTAGCGCTGCCTATTGTACCGTACCGGTACTAGTACTCATTGTTTCAGATGCTATGGAAATTTTGTTCCTGGCTGTTCTTATTCACTGGTGTCTAAAATAATTGGTTACAATTTGCAAATAATATTTCGTTGATATCATTTAATTAGGCACGTTCTAACTGTTAAAGTAAAGTATTTAATAGCAATGATTCTCCAGCATCTCTGAAGTGGCAAGATCACTTGTTGAAGCTCCACTCAAGCACAACCACACACAAGACTTTTCACCCAATTCTGCCAATCTTCCACCCGATCGAGCTCCAACCACAAATTACTTTCTTCTTGTACTGTATCCAACAGCTAAAGATGACAATGATGAAGATGGAGTTCAAGTTTTTGACGTTGTTGATCCTCAACGTTCCCACTCTAGTGTCGGCAGCTAATTCCTGTGCTTGTTTGGCACAAGATCTTAGCTTTACCATCAACTGTGATGACACAGCCACCATGTTGACAGCTCTTAACGATCTCAAGACCAGTGCATGTGCTACCGCCTGCACGTCGGATGAATGTGTTAAGAACTACTACATTATGCAATCCCATCATGATTACTGTCCCGAGGCTGGGATCCCACAAGAAATTGAAGATGGATTTCATGACTTTGATGACTCTTGTACTCCCTGCAAAATCCAACGTAAACCTACCGAGGGTGCTCCTCCTTGTCCCACGCCCAATTGCGAGGATAACTCGGGCAATGACGCCTACACCAAGTTGGTCGACAGTGGATGTGGAACGGACTGTTCTTCCGACATTTGCCGTGATGCCTTTTTCACGGTCCGCGCGGCGCATGATACCTGTCCACATGATACCTTGTCCAGAGCTGCTGAAGAGGGTCTTCACGACCTGGAAATCCCTTGTGCAAATCAGATTTGCAATCCTGGAGAGGAAGATCAAATCACCTGCAAGGAAGAGGACGAGCATGAACTTGAAGATCACGGCGAGGAGGAAACAACATCCGAAGAAACCCCTGCCAGTGGCGCTTTCCGTCCCGTTACTGCTGGAGCTGGCTTGATGGGTTTCATTATGATGTGGGCTTAGTAGGTATCATGCATGTACAGGTAAAGATCGTAACAAACTTCTATGTTACAGTTGGAATGGTTGTCGTTATTAGAATTCCACTTCTTGCTTGTCTGTGTGATGTACAAAGCGTTGCAGCCAATTGCATGTTCTGCACAAGCTGTCTATGGCATCCCAGATCAGCATAGCGGTACCATGCTGGTGGTGCGGGGCATCGAGCTTTTTCGATTGAAGCGGCTACAGGATCTTGGTTGGTTCTGAGTTATTGTAACTGCTCCTCTTCCACAATTGCCGGTAGCACAGCAAATCTCCCAAACAATCTAACTATCACGGAACAGCTGAATCGAATCGAGCTACGTAATAGGCAACTGCAAAGCAGGCAACAGTTCTAACTGACTACGGAACTACCGTCTCCATGTGAATTAGGACACGACAAGGTGGATCAGCATGCAGCAAGGATCCCCTAGTGGTGTTTTTATTGATGAGGATGTGCCCAAGCAGGAACAAGCAGATAATTTCAAAAGTGTGGTGAGTTCCCGTTGGATCTCCCCAGCCACTTTCCAAGGATGCAGAATCAGCTCTACTGGCTATTTATGAAGCAGCACGACTGAGAAGATATGGATCTTTGTGCTTCGTTCTTTCTCACCACGAGATCCAAGTTCGGTTTGGAATACTGTACATGTATCCGAGTGTCAGTTGAGTCCAGCTCCCGTTGGCACTTGTTATGGGGGGTTTAGTAGGGAAATTATCTACAGTACGGAAGCCACGAAATTCAGGACTGGGCTCCCGCTAGGGGCAAGAAACTGAGGACCATCACAGAAGATGCCAAGATTTGGTTGCACGACTGAATCGTCCCTAAACTAAGAGACGAATTACATAATAAGGGACGATTTAAGGGACGATTCACTGCAAGGGACGATTTAAGGGACGATCTAGGGGACGATTTGGTTAAGGGAAGACTTACATGTAGAGGGACGAATTTGGATTTAAAGGACGATAGAGTGACGTTTAGGGACGATTTAAGGGACGACTCCAATTGTCCCTTAAATCGTCCGTTAGAAGGGACGATTTGGGGATGATTTTTTGCTTAAGGGACGATTTAAGGGACGATTTAGGGGACGATTTCAGATATAGTGGACGATTTTTAATTAAGGTACGATTGTGATTTAAAGGACATTTCAGCCACGACTAACATTTCTCGGCAGGGGGCAAAGGGCAAGGGGTTTGGCTGTGCAGGATCCACGGAGAAATAGCTGAAGCGTGTTTCGGTACCGGTGGTGGCACTGATGAGCTACTATACCGGTAGTACCCGTACCGGTAGCCAGCACCCACCCATTCTCGAAGTTCTTCTACCGTACAAAAACATAAGAATTAGTAGGAAGGATGGCCGAGAAATCTACCAGTAAACCAATTGCTGTCCTCGTTACCAGAGAGGCGTTCACCTTTCGATCGATCGAGGAAGCCAGTGACCAGCTCCAGTAAGTGATCCGAATAATACATTCTGTTTTTCCGAAAACCATTGCTGCAGTCTGATTTGCCGTCGTCGTCCTCCTTCTCCTGCTTCGTTCTGAAAGGAAAATCCCCGACATTAGCAGCAATCTGAAATCTCAAGTTGATGCCACGGAATGGAGCAACGATGAATGGACGGCCCTCAGAGACGGATGCCGCCAACATGCCGTGCTGGAGATTTTCCTGCTGGAAGTGGGTACAGCTCTGGACCAACAGACCAGCAAAGATGAAGTCGTAGCGGCTCTGTTATCCAAACAGATTGAAATTGTCAAAGACTTGGCCGACGAGTTCCGAATGAAAATTCTCTCTGGGTTTAGCTGCCTCGTCGAGTTGGCCACTGATGCGCCAAAGGGAAGGGATGCTTTGATCGAAACGGTGACCATTGGCGAATCCTTGGCAGCTCAAGTTGGTCTGCCAGAGGCTGAAGCTGACCCATTCGGCCATATCAGGGCAGATGCACTGGACACACTTGCGCGAGTCATAGCAGAAAGGTAAGAACAATTGCATCTATCTGTGAGTGGTCGGAAACTGCAAACTCAATTAGATGGAGCTACAGGATTTCGGAAAAGTTTCGAAATGCCACAGAATCGGTGGCACTGGTAAGCAACGTTCATGCTCTTGTGGTCCGGCCAGAACTCCTGTGCCCAAGCTCATCTTTGTATCTGTCGTGTTCTTTAGCTCGGCGACAATGAGTTTAGTTCCGTCATGGATGCCGTCCTGCAGACTGCAAATGAGGTACTTTCTGAAATCAAAATCATGGCGAAGGATGTGGTGGCTGGAATGCCTTCTGAGTGGGAGTTTGGACCCGTATTGATATGTCTCGTGGCTGAGGAATGTTCGACGGGGATGTTGCAGCAAATAACGTCTGAACATACGTATGTTGAGTTGTCAGAGGCACATCTGTTGGGCCTCGTTGCGTGGGTTGAAAAGTGGAAGCTGACTGTCCAAGAGATTTTCCCAGAACTGTCATCCCTGGTCGGCAGCAAAAGGGCAAATTTTGACAATCGACCAATGCTTCGATCAAGCGACGGAAAGCTTGATATAGGCATGGCAAAGGAGGCTCTCAAATATGCCAATAACCTGTTGTGGGACGTTCATAACATGGCGCTCAGTAAGTCGATCTCCGTTGCTGTTTGTTTTGTTTTTGTGGTGCCAGCTTGTCCTTGCTCATGCCCCTCCGTTCCATTCTACAGCCGAGTTTGTGTTCAGAACCAAAGAGGAAATCGCGGAACTGCTCGATAGGTGTTACAGGTACGTGGGCGGCAGTCTCTTGAATTTGTTTCGAATCTGGCAGCTATAACGCGTTGACTCACGCGGCGTCTTCCAAGGGCTGAACATCAAAAGTTGGAACCATCCGATGGACTTCTCACATCATCATTGGATATGGACATCTATGGATTCATTGGTGTCCCCGTGAAGAAAATCCAGGAGGCTTTGCCCCCAAAAACAAATGCGATCCCTCAATGCTTGGGTGTCATCCTCAAATGCCTCTTCGACGCACAAAAGACCCACTTGAATATGATCTTGACTGACTTTGAAAGTTGCTGTGCGAGAGTCAACGATTTCAGTCAGATGAATAGGAAATGTGAAACTCTCGTTAACGAGATCCGGGGTCTCGTGGCTCCCGAGTCTTTGGAAGCTCTTAAGAAGCAAGAAGAATGTGTACGGGAACGTTACACCGCAGATGCCGTTTATGCTGCGCAGAAAACCAGCTACTTCATCTTCAACGACATCTATGAATGCGGCGATATCACGGGTAGCCTGTTCAACGAAGTTTGGCTACAAGATACAGGAAATGGCATTGCAGAACAAATTGTGATTACGATGAACGACTACTATGGTGACTTGAAGGGCTATCTTGACGACAAAATGGTCATCAGGGCCCTTGAAGCACTGATCAAAAAATGCTATGTATACTACGTGGAGCAGTTGTTAGCCCGGTCGTCTGTGCACAAAAGTACCAACGAATCTTTCTTTGCAGACAACAAAAAAGCTCTGAATCGATTGAAGGATGACATTGGCGTCATCAAGGAGTTCTTTGAAGAGATTGCAAGTGAAAAGGAAGAGCCAGAGCTGAAAGCAGTGATCGCTTTAGAGTTTAAAGTGTTGGAAACAATTCACGAGGTCATGAGCATCGCTGCTGGTGCTGGTGTTTCCCATGATGATATCAAGCCTTGCATACGGGCATTGCATGATTCACTTGGAAAATACGCTACCGTGCGCACCATTGTGAGTGGCCTTTATCGTTTGGTAAACCCCGCGGAGTTGGAGGCAGCCACCAAAAAACTCGACGAGGAGGAGAAAGATTTGAAGACCAATGACAGCAAAGAAGACATTGAAGTGATTGCCCACGAATCGGTGCCAGGACAAAACCTGGATGTCCTGGTGCTCCTTCCATCTTACAAACCGCCTCTGGCAAAGGTTGATAGCAGCGTTTCATCGCCTACGAAACCACAGCCAAATGGATCCCAACAGGCGAAGTCTCTGTTACCACTGGAGCTACAGCAAGAGTTGGCCGCCAGAGGTATTGGCGGAAGCAACACAACAATCATCTCTGAATTGCTCAAGCGTCTAAAGGCTGCCGAAGAACACTTGCGCCAGAAGAATCCAAGGCCAGATGACCAGTTGTGAGAAGCCCCCGTAACTTCGAACTGATAGTCTTAGAATAAGTATGCGGTATGATTATAACTGTGTGCGGTATGATGCTCATGTAGCCAAATTTGACGTTTGCATTCTTTCATGCTCAATACTGTAGTTCCAACAGTTCGTTTGCCGTGTGGCTCGACTGGAGTCTGGCCCAGTGTCCCAGTGTATGCGGTATCTACTGGTACCAGGTACCACCGGTGGCGCAGCTCCCAGCTCTGAAGATCATCATCTGCCGAACTCTATCCCTTTGCTTCCTCGTCCACATGCTTGACATCCGTCCCGGGAGACCAGAGAAAAGGCGTTGGAATGAAGGTTTGGCAACCAAGCAATCAATAGTTGTACGCCTCATCAACACAACACAGGATCCCAGCTCTCCCGATTGCATAACCCTGTTCCTGTTCCACACTCATGGCCTCAAGATTTGTTTCCACGTTCCGCAAGATCGTGGATCGCGCTCGTGATAAATCCAACTTGATGGCCGGCAAACGATAAGATTTGCCCAACAACATGCAATGGCTCAATGGCACTAGGTTCTGGGGATAGCAAAAAGAGACAACCACTGGATCATATCTACTCTAACGAGCTATTATCAGATTTTCAGCCCTTCAGGAAATGGCGATGACTGCTACCAAACTTATGCTTTCTGAATGCCAAAATGTCTACCGGTACAAGTGGCTGTGTACGTAGCTATGAGGAGCTGTAATTATTATGTATTCTGATCGTACGGTATCAGTGGGTACAGACCACACGCATCAAGTGTCAAGACCGAACACTTAAATTCTTGATCATGGCGACCATTGCTTTGGGCGTGCTTGTTCGGTCTTGCTTGGCTGGAAATGTACCACCGCTTGGCGGTAGCCCCGTTGGAAGGGGAGCAGAGCACTGGGAACAATCTCACCAGTATGAATGATTGAACCGCGTGAAGATCGCTATGATATGGCTGTACCGGAGTTGTTAAGAACGGACAGGTTCGTCCTCAAAGGTTCCCCATGATTTTTAGGCCTCTGTGGAGCAAGATTGAGACGTTGGCCAACAAAGATGAGCTTGAACAGCTTGAAGCAATCGTGTGCAAAGAAAAATGAGGCAACTTACGGATTTAGGGTATACATTTCAATTTCCTTTGAATACCGTCATTAAATCAATGCTGCTTTCTATGCTTTGAATCTGCGAAAGAACACGCACTTTTGTCAGCCAAATTGGCCATTCGTGCCAGTCAGCGGATGTTTAGTTGCCGTTCGCTTCGTTTGTTAGGCAATGACACAAGTCACATCCATGTGATGAGCTAGGCATGGCGTTACTGGTGCTGCCAACATCATGATCGCTGTCAAATAAAACAAGATTAGTCTCTTTCCTTCTGCTGAGGCTCATTGAACCAAAGAAAGCAAAAGAAAGAAACTCCAAAGAATAGAAGAACTAATACTCTTCCGATGGTCGCCATGTCCTTTTTCCATTTCTGCTGGAAGGACCCTAGTGAGCCCCTGAAGATGGGTGCATTCGTGGAATGCGGCACTCCCGATACTCAATGCAGCGAACGAAAGGACCCCATGGGGATAATTCCTTGGGTACATTCACGAGCCTTTCATGACACTTACGAGTTAGAAGAAAAGCTGGGCTCAGGAAGCTTCTCGGTTGTCCACGCTGCAAGGGCACGAGACCCTCCCCATCAATCGTATGCCGTCAAGATTATCCAGCGAAAGAAACTGGTAACTCGCAAACAGCTCTTGGGTTTCAAAGATGAGATTAAGATACTGGCAGGTCTGCAGCATGACAATATCATTCGACAATATGAGCTCTACAAGGAGCAGAAATTCTTCTTTGTGGTGCTGGAAAAGCTAGAAGGAGGGGAGCTCTTTGATAGGTTATGTGAACGAGAAACCTATCACGAAAAAGACGCCAGGGATGCCATGCGAATGATATTCGAGGCCGTAGCCTACTTCCACTCGAAAAAAATTGCCCACCGGTATGTTGAAACGCAACCAAGTTGATCATTCAGATTGTCGGCGAAAAGGCTCATTCTCCATCCTTCTTTCTTCGCGCTCCTTCCAGTGACTTGAAACCAGAGAACCTCTTGCTCAAAGATAATTCAGAAGACAGCCCCATAAAGGTGGCAGATTTTGGCTTTGCAAAGTATGTGGAGACTCCAGAGTCACTCCTGACCCTCTGCGGTAGTCCAGCATATACTGCTCCCGAGATCGTCAACTACATTCCTTACGATGAGAGAGTGGACAACTGGAGTCTAGGAGTGATTCTTTTCACTGTGCTGGGTGGATATCCTCCTTTTTATCAACCAACAATCCACGAAACGTTTCAGCAAATCCGGCAAGGTTCCTATACTTTCCCCTCCGAGTACTGGGCAGGTATTTCACCGGACGCCAAGAAACTCATCAAGGGCCTCTTGAATCGAGACCCCAATCAACGAATCACTGCAGAAGAGGCACTGCAACATCCTTGGATGACGGGACGAGGGGAAATGCTTGCGCAACGGTCCCTCTCAAACAGTCTAGAACGATTTCAGGAGTTCAACTGGGAGCGGAAAAGACAACAACACACCAATGGCGACGTCAAGTCTGTGAGTATGTATTGGTTGGTATCAAGGAGATGACAATACTCGTCGTCCAGGCAGGGAACGCCGCGGAAGTACCAAGGTGGAGACACATGAGGAAAAGATAGGAAACCTATCTGTGTGACCATATTCCTTTTTATTTTGTCTAGATTTTGGGATGGCACTGGCAATGCCGGTATGTGTAATTTAGTAATAATTTTTGCAAAGGTTTTGAGAAAGAGTCAGCTAGAACACAAATCACAAAGTGATACTCCGAATCGACACTCCAATGTGACGGTCTACAGTGTAGGTTTTCTATACTTAGTGTTCGCCTTCACCCAGCGCAACCAAGTAAAAGTGGGTGTTTCTACATGAAGACATGCCGCTTGGTTATCTCCTGGCCACCTTCCTGCCTGCCTCCTTGAATAAATGATTGGATCATTCGAGTTATCATTCGTTCAGCTTGCCCTTTCTGAAGCGTACCGGTACACCAGTACGAGTACCAGTACGACCTTGCGGGACAGGACTTGGTCCTGGGTTGGTCTGAGCTCAATCGTACGGTACAGGTACGGGGTCTCTCTTAGACCTGCTGTTTTATTATCTCGACGACCAATGCACTTTTTGGCAGAGTTTTTGTCCCATGCTGCCCTTTTTGGCAAAAACCATCGCCGCAGTGTTGTTCTGAAATCTTTTCTGCGTCCCGGTAATGCCATTAGAAGCGACACTGAAAATGAGTAGCGGGACCGCTTGTTTTTCTGTGAACACCAAGATGTTGATCTTTCTCCCGTACTTCTGCATGTTGGCGCTTTTGCAACCCGCCTTGGGACGAGACGCGTCGGAGGATCCCTCGTTTCTAAGGGCAATGGAAGCAACGAGCATCACAAGCCAACGAAGAGAGCTTATCGGAAATTGCAAAGGTGACTGTAACTCGGACGATGATGTACGTACGAGCTCGTACAGCAGTTTCGCAGTTTCCGAACTTTTCTAGCTCATGGGTTTGCAGCTCAAGAAAATGCCACGCTCACCTTTAACTATTGCTCCTTTCGAATCACTTGTTTCTTTATGAATCACACCAAAAGTGTAATGGACACCTTATCTGCTACCAGAGAGATCCCGGGGAAAGAGTCCCAACATGCTGCCCAGGCAAAAACCGTGAAAATGGCAAGGATTTTTGTGTTACAGAGAGTTGTGCTGCTCACACAGATGCACAAGAGGACGATGATCCCTACTGGCAGCTAGACGATGACTTTTTCAACAAGATCAAACCTTGTGAGCCTGGATGTGATAAGGATGATGATGTACGAAACATAACATGTCTTGTTTCCCGGTCCTTCTCAACAAGCTAATCCTCTGTTTTCTCTCTACTCCCTGGTTGCTGTATCAAGTGCTATAATGCATATGTTTGTTTCAAAAGAAACTTTGGAGCTGCCATTCCCTCATGTTGTGCAAGTAGAAACTACCCAACTGACAATGATCGCAACTACTGTGCAGTGAGGACTTGTAATAGTAGTGGTGGTAGCTTGTGCTTCTCTGGTGAAACACAAGTCCATGTTTCAGGTGGCAAAACTGTCTCCGTGAAAGACTTGCAAGTAGGTGACCAAGTCTTGACCAGAAACAGTCAAGGGGACATGATCTATCAACCAGTCTATGCCTTTGCTCACAGGCACCAGTCCAGACCCACTCAGTTCTTGGGGATTCAAACAACAACAGCTGGAGATGCTGAGACGAAAGACAGTGCAGAGTCACCTCTTCTTGAAATGTCAAGAGAGCACATGGTTTATGTCCAGGGAAAGGCCAAGCCCATTAGAGCTGATACAATCCAGGTTGGGGACATACTACAGGGGATCTCTTCAAAGCAGCAGCATGTGGTGACAGAGATTTCTCCTGCTGCCAGTGAAGGCTTGTATGCACCATTGACCCGATCTGGCACCATTGTGGTGTCCAATGGCATTGTTGCCTCTAACTACATTGCAATGCAGGAAAAGCAAACAAACGATGCTGGCTATGTCAATCTCCCTGGAATTGGCCCTCTGTCATTTCTCCACCAAGCTGATGTGGCCCACATGTGGCTGAGCCCCTTCCGAATCTTCTGTGGTGAACTTGAGGTTTGCCAAAGTTTCAATGCTGATGGGTTCCTCCATTATGCTTCATGGGGGCTGCGCCTGGTTCATTTCATGGAACAACAATCTCTTTGGGCCCAGATTTTGGTGTTGATCCCAATGCTTATTGTTTTGTCTTTCTTTGCAACACTGGAGCATGTGCTTGATATGGCTGGTAGTTCTCCAACCATCGTGATACTGCTCCTTGTTTCTGCTGCATTGGTTTGGCTTGGTTTCAGACGCCAAATCAGAAACCTGTCGTTGCTGGGGAAAAGATGAAGCAAAGCGAACTCAATCTGTGAATTAAAATGTAACAACTCGTTACTGCCGATCGATGACAACGATGTACTTGTTTCATAGCTCGGGCCATTCTTGAAATCGATCTTTTGTTTGGAAATCAATCCTGGCAACAGTGGAACAAGATTTATCAGCGCTAGGAGGACTACTTTGGGAGGCATGGATATTGGCGGTGATTACTGAGTGCCGATGGAATTGCTACGAGCAAACCATTTGCTTGATCAAGAAGGGCATGCACAAATCACGCTCAGCAACTACTAGTATGCCACACCACAGCTATTGTACTGGGCGAAGAAAGCGGAAGAAAATGTTTGCGGACCCATCTGGAGGTGGTCGTTCGTAGTCGATCGTGGTCGATGAAAGTGAAAGGGGATCAGCTGAAGGGGTTAGTCGCTGCCGCTAGGGCAGCCAACCAAAAGCTGCTTTGTGGATACTCTTTGATCCTCTGGTTGGTCTGATGACAAAGGCACAGGCTATCGCTAGAGGTGGACAGCAGTGACTTTAGCAGCACTTCGGTGTTTGGGGTGTGGCTCTTGCTGCTGGTAACTGTCTGGCTGGCTGGCTGGCTGCAAGGCGTACCTACAGGTTTGGCAGCGCAAAGTATGCATACGAGCAGCTTCGATTTTATTGATTCAAACGCGTGCCGGCATTTCTGGTACATTTCTACTAGAGCTTGTGTAGAAGTGTACTGAAAAGTGTGGCGCGCGTTTGAATCAATAAAATCGAAGCTGCCTGTAGACAGTGGCAAGCCAGAGAGCGATTCTTTTTTCTGTGTGACAGCTTTGTTAGATATCATTCGTGCATCAAGCACGCTTCGAAAGGTTTCACGTGCATCAGTACAGGTGTCGTACCAATATAGAGAGAAGCGGATTCATCATTCTAGCAAGAAATATATTTACTGACATTTACTGGTACTACACAGAGGGTGTCCCAAAAGAACGAAGATCCATCCTTCGATCCTTGTTGCCAGAGGCATTCCACTCCATCTTGATCTCTGGAGATGTCGAGTCTACAGTCGTTTTCCTTCTATCTTTGGTTTCTAGTGCTACCCGTGAAGGGGGCAGATCGTGCCCTTGGATCTTCTCATCAACAGTTTCTGAGGGCAATGGACCTTGTTGCCGGTGCTCAAACAGAGCAGAGACGTCTGAGTCACAGTAGGGATTCTGACGATGACTTCTTTTCCACAATTAAGCCATGCGAAGACAAGAGCTGTAATGATGACAATGATGTAAGCTCCATTCTTCTCTCACAATGTATTGGCTGATTTGTGGCTTCTCACTGTTTCCTTTGCTATCACATGTCGTCAGTGCTATGACGTGTATATTTGTTTCAAAAGGGAAAAGGGTGATCCAATTCCAAAATGCTGCGACAACAGAGACTACGAAACAGATAATAGTCGCAACTACTGTGCTGTCAAGTCTTGTGACACTGGTGGTGGTGGCGGTGGCCTGTGCTTCTCCGGTGAAACAAAAGTCCATGTTTTTGGTGGCAAAACTGTCTCCATGAAAGACTTGCAAGTGGGTGACCACATCCTGACAAGCAACAGTCAAGGTGAAATGATCTACCAAAAAGTTTATGCTTTTGCCCACAGGCACCACTCCAGACCCACTCAGTTCTTGCAGATTCAAACCAACACAATCAACGAGGAGGAGGATGACACCGCAGAATCGCCCATTCTGGAAGTGACAAGAGAGCACATGGTTTTTGTGGAGGGGAAGTCCAAACCCATCAGAGCTGATACAATCCAAGTTGGGGACAATCTACTTGGAATTATTTCAAACCAGCAGCATGTGGTGACAACAATCGCTCCAGTTGTCCGTAAAGGCATGTATGCACCACTGACCCACTCTGGCATGGTTGTTGTTGCCAATGGCATTGTTGCCTCAAATTACATTGCAATGCAACCAAAGCAAACAAATGGTGATGGCTATGTCAGTCTCCCAAATATTGGCTCCGTGGCATTTCTCCACCAAGCAGATGTTGCCCACATGTGGTTGAGCCCCTTTCGAATCTTCTGTGGTGCACTTGAAGTTTGCCATAGGGTCAATGTCGATGGGCTTCTCCACTATGCTTCATGGGGGCTCCAGCTTGTTCATTTTATGGAACAACAACCACTTTGGGCCCAGCTTTTGGTGTTGATCCCGGTGCTTGCTATATTGTTGTTCGTTACAGCACTGGAGCAGGTGCTTGATGCAGTTTCTGTCACCCCTTTTATGATGATGCTCAGCCTTCTGGTGGTTTGGCTTGGTTTTGGTGCATTAAGAAGGTTGTCTTCCAAATTCAGACAAAGTGGAAACACAACTAAACTAGTGTGAATTATCTTATAGATTGTTTGTAACTGCATGATTATTCTAGGCAGCATGCTGTGAAACCTTAGTCACTCCACAGAAAAAGCAGTCCAGTGATGATTGATTGTTGTACTTTTGCTTGGAGTGAGAAGCCACAACACTCGAATGAGGTTACAATTGAAGCAGAGATAGACACAGACATGAATCAAGCTACGTCTTAGTCTTTGTGGGACCGCACCCTTCTTCTTGTGCTCATTGCAGGCTTCAACACTCTCATCCAAGCAGAGTGCTCAGTCTGGCCAGCACCAACATTGGTGAACTTGCCTCCCTTGATGGGTTGGCTCTTGCTTGGTTTCTTCTTGACCCACTGATGCAAATCAGCCCACTTCTTCTCATTGTTTCCCCAAACATGACAACAGAGCTTGGCTAATGTAATGCAGGGGGGTGAAAGCGGGCTTGAAGTTGGTTCAACCATGAGTTGCAACCGCGACACTGGTTTTCGCCCTGCTGCGTTGGCTTCTTGTCACAAAAAGCCTTGATGTCTGGCCTGTCGGCCTGTCTGCCGGCACTTCAAAGAGGAAGAATCTTGATTGACGTTTTGTTTTTTGTCCGACATTTTTTGGAGGTTGTTGAAGGCCCATAGCTGGCATGTGATTTCCAAAGGAACATCCACCATGATTGCTAATGGAATGGTGGCCAATGGTCTCAGATTATGGCTCTTGTTTGTGCTCCTGCCTTGCCAAGATGTCTCTGCCAAACAGAACAAGGAATCCAAGAAGTTTCCGTTTGTGCGACCTGAAGTGATTCATGGCGGCTATATTCCGCCACTGACAAACACTGTCAGCACCGGATTGCAAAGACCATTATCACCAAGGATACCGGTATCCAAAGCAGCAACGATTCCAACGGTTTCTTCTAGCACCAAGAGTGCCTTATTCGCCATTGGTGGTGCTAGCAGCTCAACTAGTCGAAGAAATGAAAATGAACACCCTAAGCGAAGAATTCCATTGACCGTGGCTGTCTCCTATGTCTACTTGGCGACTGTCTTTACCATGACGCTCATCCCTGTTGTCCTCATGCCGGTCGTGTCATCGACATCATGCAAGGCTGCTGCTGCAGCAGGGGCTACTCCCGCTCAGATCGCCTCGTCTGCCTCCTCCATGGTGACAGCCATTGCCTCTGTTGCTTCCTTGGGTGGGGCCGTCGGTCGGTTTGTCAATGGATTTGCTGTTCAAATATATGGAGGCAAGTTCTCGTCATCATCTTATTTGATGGTCATGGCCGGTTTTGTCACCTTGTTTGGGACGTTACCGCCACAATCCACCAATACGTACACCTACGCTGCAGTCCTGGCGGGGATGGAGTTTTGTTACAGCATTCAGTGGGCAGCTTGCCTCTACATTTTATCCAATCACTATCTTTCCGACTCAAGCAGCGAAAGCAAAACTAGGTTTGCCAAAAGTGTCACGTCCATTTCACTTGGTAGTACCGTTGGAATCCTCTCCTCCAAGGCTCTGGGACCAGCACTGCTGCATCTGGTTTCTCCACGCATTCTTGCTTTTATCGGTGCCTTGGTGGCCTTGTCAGGTTCCTTGGTTATGGGTCAATTGGTACAAGAGTACCCTGACAACTATCACAACAACAAAAGCAACAAGGAACCATTCCACTGGTCACAAATTCTGGATTCCGTAAAGGCCATTGGAGGCACCAAGCTCTTTTGGTTGGCCAGTGTGGGGCACGGCATTGTCTATCTTGCACGGCAGGCAGATCGAGTGCTTGGTTCCTTCTTTGAGGTTGTCTCGGGCTTGCCTACATCGCTATGTGCCGGGTTGACAGCTTCAGGTAAGTCCAAGAAATCAGTGTCACACGCCTAGCCGATGCAGATTGCTCAGAAATCGTTGGTTCCCGCACCTTCTATCATAAGTGACATTGGGATTTGTGCTAGGGTTGGTCACGGCCACTCGCAAGTGGCCCAGTTTAGAAACACCACAACAACAGAATCGGTTCTTTATGCAACGGTACGCCATGGGTGTTCTGGCGTGTCTGGGGTTGGCGGTCGCGTCGATTCCTTCTGCCATGACCATGCTGTCACCACAACTCAAAGCAGCCGTGGTAGTCCTGGCGTCAGGGTTGATGGCTATGGCAGTAAGTTACCAATTCTACCAATTCCCTCCATTGATTGCCAATCTCTATGGACGCAATAAGGCTGTCGTGACGAGTTGGCTCAATGGCATGGGATTCTTGATTGCAGCACCGGTGTGGGCCATTACATCTCGGGTTGTCCGAGCAGCTCCGGGTGGTGTTGGATGGGCTATGGCATGGACCAACATTGCCGTGCTCTTTGGTATATCCGGATTGTTGATGACCAAAATGGTTCTGCCGTCGGTTTTGGCGGGGACAGAAAAGCAAAAAGACACGTAGGAGAAAGAGTTGAAGCAACGAATCAAAGTATACCCTGGAATCATTCAGCAGAGGCAAACAATCTCATAAGCAATTGCCTAGCTAGAATAGGCTGCCTCAAAGCAACTGCTTTCCTTCGTGGTCATGTATGTGGTTGTGCATGTATGTATGCAAAAAGAGTTAGAAATATACCACGTTGTTTTTTGGTCTTTCCTTTTATAGAACAAGCCTTCACCGTGACGCGGTCACCAACTCGTTCCGCCTACGGTTACATTGTCTCTATCTATTCAAAAAGTATGGCTACAGCAATTCCATTCCAATACCTTCTTAGCGATACCTACGTAATCCACAAGCTTTCTCCGTACTCCTCTTTTTCTTGCCCCTTCGCTCTCGTCCCTTGGCACTGTTGGGATTGCGACGACCAAACCCAGCGGCAATGTCATCCACATTCATCGTCTTGGCACGGCAGCCAACATTGGCAGCAATATCCTGTCCAAACATGGATTGTGAAGCACTCTTGGCTTTTCCACCGGATCGAATCTTGACCTTTTGATTCCAAGCACCCATCATGAGTTGATCTTCTCGTAGCAAGATATCACCTTGGAAACGGTTGCCCTAAAGCCACACGCAGCAACGCATCAAACTATTGTGAGTCATGTCACACAGACACAAAGTCTCACCACCAGTAATTAATGTACTAAACCTACCGTTCCTGGTTTGGGCAAGGAAAACTTTGTTCCACGAGTACTCGTCTTGTGTTTTTTGGACATGTGCAACCGCAGCCGTCCCGTCTTGGCATCGACACTGGCAGCGATCCGCTGGAGCATATCCGATCCGCATCGTTCGCAGAACAATCGTTTCATGCCGTGGGGCCCGTCGTCGTCGTGTTTGGTGTACACTTTGAAGCAGGCACCGCAACGAGTGACCCAGTTCTTGAGACGTCGAATTTTGACTCCATCCACCGACACCAATTCGAGATTCATTTGCAGCAGTACATTTTGCATGGCAAAATCCGTCGTGGCACAGGCCGTTCGTTGCGACAGTGGCGGTCCTTTGGCAGCGATTTCGCCGTCCAAAGGATTCTTGGGTGGTGCCAACGTGCCGGTTGATTGGAGAGAGCGGATATCCTTGGAACAGGTAATCCATCCCTCTCCATCGTCTTCGACATCGACTTCTTGGCCCGACATGTTGACACCTCCCATGATTCTGGATTGTTGCGTGGTTTCGGCAGCAGGCGTTTCCTCGACAGCTTCGATTTTCTCTTTCTCCTCCTCCACAGTGGCAACGACCTTTTTCGTAGATGGCGGTGCTGGTTGAAAGAGTTTGCCGTAACCCCGAAAGGAATTGTAGAGTTTTCCCGAATTGGAAACGGGTTGAGTGGCCTTTTTCTTTCGTTCTTCCTCGGCTCTTTGCTGGTATTCGATGGGTTCCATGTCATTGTCGTCTCCTTCGTAGGGCACATGAATCGATGCCGCCAAACTGGGAAATTCTAATTGCAGTTCTTCTTGCACGCCATTATTGTTGTTGTCAATTTCCTCTTCGTCTTCTTCCTCGGCATCACTGAATTGGCCATCGTTGTTGATATTGAGTTGCCCCATGGATGCCTTCAATGAGACTTCTGCTGTTTGAATATCAGGTGCAGGAGCACTGGCAGCAGTCTTGGGATTGACCAACATGGCCCATGATTTGGGTGCAGCTGGTGTGGTTGTTGCTGGAGTTGTGATTTCTGGAGGCTGAGTTGGTTTTTCTTCAAAGAAGGAGACCTGTTCTTTCGACTTTTCTTCTTCTTCTTCCTCCTCTTCTTCACTGTCTTCTACTACATCATACTCCAGCTCTTCTTCTTCCTTGGATTCTCCAGCATTATTATTATCAGTAGCTTGTTGTTGCTGCTTGGGTTTGTTGTTGTTATTTAATAATTCCACTTTTCCAATTCCGACAGTCCTCTTTGGAGTTTTTCGCACATGATCCATATTGCCCTGACATCCCTCTTGTTCCAGTTCGTAGACCAACGCCAAGATTTGGGTATCGACACTACTGAGACTGCGATAATCTCCCGTGAGACGGGCAAATTCCGTCACGGCTTGAATACTCGCGGGAGAGGGTTCTCTGGTGTGCAACTCAAACGGCAACGTCTGCAAATGCTGACGAGCCCTGGCATCACGAATTTCGGCAATCACGGCGGGCACGGTATAAAAAGCATGCGCCCGATCGTTCAGCGCCGATATTCCCGTGAGCTTGATAATGGGACCGGAATCGACCACCAATGTGCGGTACTTGTTATTGTCTTGGGGAGAAGCTTCCTTCGGTGTCGTTGCAGCAGCATTAGAAGGATCCACTGCCGTGGTGGCATTGGTGGTGCTGGGGGCCGCCATTTTTTAGGTCTTGCCTCAAGAAGAAGTTGTAATGGGGAGAAGAACAAGCAACAACGACCAGGAACGAAGAACAAATAATAAAAAATGAGCCCCGCAGAATTCAGTGGTGGGAGAGTTGACGCCAACACCAAGCGCGCGGCTTTCGCGTGAAAAGAAATAAAATAATTTTATTGGTTTAGTTACTTGTACGTGTAGACAACCCCCCATTGTCTCCAGCATTCCGGTATCTTTGCTGTGAGTCCTGCATCAACCGTGGGTGCAATGCTTGTGGCATTTCATCCTTGCTTGATCGATGATCGAAGATGCCAAGCCTCCCATCTCTGGCTCGTACATGCAGCCACTTAGCACTTTGTAGTTATTCATTCCTATCGGCATGATGGATAGTATGTTTCGTGGATCCCAAGAAACGTTGCGGTTGCCTTCGCCAGAGTTGCTGTGTAGCGAGACCTCGACCACTTCTGATGATCGTACCAATGCCAATAGTAAGAATTCTGCAGTCACCTTTTGTTGCTCCGTGGCGAGTCAACATCATGAATGGTGTCAGCAGCCAGATGTTCCAACCAAGTTGTACTTTGGCTGCCGAGAAGCATCCTATGGAGTCTTGAAGAACACAGAACCGGTCGCCACCACCATCAACGAGGAGAATGGCAACTCAAGACACAATGAACATAATGATGATAACAATGACAATGATGATGACGACAATGACAATGATGATGCCATGGACGGCTTTTTCATGATTGCTGCCGAATCGTATCCGTACGCCTTGGCAGGACGAACTGGAGCTCAAGTGTGGCCTGGATCTCGCATCTTGGTGGATGCCCTCCTGTTTCCTCGTCCCGCCACGGATCACAAGCGACTCCAGCATTGGCAGGCTGCACTACTACGCGATAACAACAATCTACGAATCGTGGAATTGGGTGCCGGAGTGGGCATGGTGGGGACCTTTCTGGCCGCTGCCGGAGCGCAAGTACTGTTGACAGATTTGCCCTCCGTCGTTACCGAATCTGTCGTTCCCACGTTGGAAGGCAATGCTCGCAACAACAAAACGCTCACAACCACAACAGAGCACTCAAATTGGCTGTCGTTGCAACAACAACCCGTCTTTGGCATTGGTCGGGGATTTGCGGCAGCCGCACCGTTGGATTGGACTCGACCGGTCGCCGAGCAATTGCCACATTGGAACCACCAAGTAGACCTCATCGTGGCCAGTGACTGTGCCTTTTTCCCATCCATGGTCGAGGGACTCTTCACCACGGTGGCTGCTATTTTCGATTTGGCCAGCAACAATAACAACAATAGCAGTCAACCCAAGCTGCTGCTCAGTTGTCAGCGACGAGATGCTCACTTTTTCACGTCTTTGGAATATGTAGTGGCACAGATTCGGGCCCGTTCTTGGAAATGCGAATGCCTCGCCTGGTACCCGTTGGAATTCGAGGATGACAAGGAAAACGGCGTCAAGGACAATGTGGAACAAGTGGAAGGCGAAAGCAAGGAAGTATTCATCTTTGAGATTGCTCCTGCCAACGCTCCTAATAGGTAGTTAGTACATAATAGGGTGGATAGCACAACTCATGATGTCACAAAATGCATACGTTTGGTTTCATTACTTGCTAGGCCCTTGGATATATATTTGCATGACCAAACTTGCAGCATCCAAGATTGCTTGTTCCATCATTCTTCTTGAGCTATAATTCTGCTACAGAAGGATCCACCTGTAACTTGGCCAGCGCCGCTCGGACATCCTCGTGTATGGGCACTGGTCTGCCCGTCTTGGTATCGACATAGACATGGACAAACTTGCCCTGAGCGGCCAATTCCGGACTCTCGGCAGAAAATAATCCCACATCGTACGTGACGCTTTTATTGCCCAGCTGAACCACGCGTAGCCCAATCTCCACATCATGGGGAAACGAGAGTGGTTTGTAGTATTTCATCCCATTTTCCGCCACGAATCGAGGGTATTGTGCTCCATAGCCTTGATTAATCAAATGCATATTGACACCGTCGTCCATGTACTGATAATAGACAGAATTGTTGATGTGTCCAAAGAGGTCCGTGTCGTTAAAGCGGGTCTGGCGACGTTCGAAATGAAGATAGAAAGCTCTCGAGGGCCTGGCATCGGACGAGAAGCAACATTTCTCGGCGAATGATCGACCAAGAAAACAGTGGGATAACCTAGTTCGATGGGACTGGAAGGGACGGATCATCTTGGTTTGAATGATGGCTTGTGGACTCGACTCCTTCCTACATGTACAATGCACCAAGTGATGGAAGAAGGAACTAGCGAAGTTGCGTAGGCTTGGATCTTTGGACGTAACGAAAAATCAGAAAATTGAAATTGTGTGAAATCAGAAAATTGAAATTAAGTGAAATCGGGAAAATTGAAATTGAGAGAAATCATAGAAATTGAAATTGTGAGAAATCAAGGAAATTTAAATTGTGAGCAATCAAAAATTGGAATTGTGAGAAATCGGAAAAAATCGAATTGTGAGAAATCAACAAAATTTGAATTGTGAGAAATCGGAGAAATTTGAATGGTGAGGAATCAAGGAAAATTTGAATAGTGAGGAATCAATGAAAATTGGAATTGTGAGAAAACGGCAAAATTTTGAATTGTGAGGAATAAAAAAATTTGAATTGTGAGAAAACAGTAAACTTTTGAATTGTGAGAAATCCGAAAAATATGAATTGTGAGAAAACGCCAAAAATGGAATTGTGAGTAATAAAAAAAATGAAAATTTGAATTGTGAGAAAACGGCAAAATTGAAATTGTGAGAAATCGTCAAAAATTGAATTGTGAGGAATCGAAAACTAAATTGGAATTGTGAGGAATCAAAAATCGAAAATTGGAATTGTGAGAAATCATAATTGAAATTGGAATTGTGAGAAATCGACAAAATGGGAATTGTGAGAACCAGAAATGGAAAATTTGAATTGTGTGGAACCGACAAAGTTGGAATTGTGAGAAATCATAATTGAAAATTGAGATTGTGAGAAATCGGCAAAATTGGAATTGTGTGGAATTGGAAATTAACGAATGAAATTGTGAGAAATCTTCAAAGTTGAAATGGTGAGGAATGAAAATTGGAAATTGGAACAATTGTGAGGAATCCGGGAATTTTGTGAGAAGTGCAAGGTGGCATGCTGTACATCGTACCGTACAATGTTACTGTACTCCAGCTTGTAAGTTTGTTGGCCAGAAACTGGACTCAAAGAGAGGAGAATAAGTATTAAATCCTTAGGCATAGTTCATGAATTATTGCATTAAGGGCCTAGTGACCAGTGGGAGAACCACGTGGACCAAAAGGAGAACATTCAAAGAAGAAAAAAGCGCACAGCGCAGCCACAAGAGACACCACCCAGCGTAGCAGCAGACAGGTACCGGTGTACCGGTACCAGTAGTACTAGCTAGTACTAGTACCTCGTAGACAACCTCTCGCCACAGTCCTTCGAAGGGACTTTTACTGCCTTCCTAATAAGAGCAATACTTTTGCTACAATCCAGGACACGATGAGCTTGACTGCGGGTGACACTTCTTATGCCATGGAGAGGGGGCATGCCGCAGACAAAGTTGACGATACTCAAGCAGAGAGTGAGAGCAGCCATGGATCTCATCAGGAAGAGGTTCAGCGACAGTCTGTTACTGTTGTCTCGAGTATGGACAAGGCCAGTGAAGATGAGGATGGAATAGCCCAGGGTCAGCCAGGAGAGTCAAGCCAACTCGAGATAGAAGAGAAAGTGGAGGATGGCAAAGAAGATTCGAATGATTCCAAAGAATCAGCAATGGCAACAGCGGCGGCAGCGTCAACGCAAGTGGAGGAAGAATCGTTCCAAGAAGACCTGCAAAGTCTGGAACGAAGAACATCTACCATCCTCTACCTGACAGATTTTTCCACGTCGGATACGTCTGATGGCGAAGAGTCGGAGGAGGAAGTGGAACAACAACATATTGACAAATTGCAGAAATATGATGACCTCCCAAAGAAACGACCTCCCGTGGAGGAATCTATCAAAGACTACGAGGCTCGTGTCGTTGGAACCAAATTGACGGATGTTGTCAAGGGCATGGCAGACGCTGACCTGAAACTGAAACAGAAGATGGATGCACACGACAACAACACGAAAATGGATCATCGCGGTTGCGAGGAAGAACGCATCAGTTGCAAATCGTCCGACCTGCGAGATCTCTCGCTCGAGTTTAGGAAACAGCAGGACCATGACCATGGACACAATAATGAAAGGACTGTGGGCATGGGAGTGCCCATATCGGATGCCATTCGACGGCGGACCAGTGGCATGTCCTTACCTGGAGCCGTGCCCATGCCCGGATTGTCCGATCATTCCGGTGGTGGGGAGTCGATACGAAACGAGCTGGGTATTTCCGAAATTTCCGTGGATATGACCGGTGAAGTGCCACCATTGTCTCGTCCCCACGCATATGACACTGTGCCTCCTCCGGAAGAAGCCTTGTTGAGTGCATTGTTGGTAGAGGACAACTCGTCAGAGTTGGAAGCCCGAGTACGGCAACAGATCATGCTGGAAGCGGTGGAGGCATGTGAGGTTACGAATTTGGACAGTTCCATGCATTCCGCAAGCACAGTCTCCCGTCTTTCTATACAATCCATCACGACAAGCAGCAACAAATACTCTGTCCTCCTGATTGTTTCTGTGGTGCTAGTGGTGGTGATGCTTGTTGCGCTAGCTGTGGGTGTGGCTGTGGGATTGCACCTTTCCAACAAGAACCACGAGACGGAAAATCCTATAGCCACCGATACCAATGGTACAGTCGCCGCAACAGCGGCACCGTTGGAAAATCTTGTAGGGCCAGGATCTACCATGGCACAAATACGGCAACGAGGACTACTGCGCTGTGGCGTGTACGATTCGGAAATGTTGATCAACGTGGAACATGTAAGACTGATGAATTGCTTTTGTTTGCTTTCGTTTGCTTTGTTTTTGCAAAGTCTCACTCACCCCGTATACCACAGTGTCGCGCAGTGGCTCTGGCCTTACTGGATGATCCCGAAAAGTTTGAAATTGTCATTACTCAATCGTGGCAGGAAGTGGCCAATGGGACAGTAGACTTTTTGGCAATGGCAACACATACCATGGGGCGAGATATATGGGAACCATCCACAGAAATAGCACTGCAATTCACTGTCCCGTTCTTGTATACTGGAATGGCCTATGGAGGAGAACCCACCATGGTGGAGTGTGCCGAAAACAAAGACACCATTCAAGGTGATTGTCGGCAGCTTCGTATTTGTGTGGGTGCCTGGTCGACGCACGTGCAAATTGTCGAAGAATTGCTACCAGCGACCTATATTGTGCCAGTCGAACAAACAGATGATTTTATCAACTTTTTCATTCAAGGCGAATGCAATGTCATGGCCCGTGATGCCGTTTTCCTGTCAGAAGAACCACTGCGAGACGAAGGATACACTGGCCCATATGCCGTGGGTCGAATGGTGTTTTCACGTGAGCCACTGGGCATGGTGTCACGAAGAGGCGAGGATACGCAATTCTCGGATCTGTTGAATGCCGTGATACAAGTATTCTACAACGCCGAGTCCCGAAACTTTACTCAAGCCGAAGCCGTGGAACTACTGGATTCTCCAACCGTGGCCGAACCTACCCAGAACTCTGCACTGTTTGCATTGATGGTGAGACTGGTTGCCGAATTTGGTCATTATGGCGAGCTTTACGAACGCACCATGGAGGACATTGTTCCGAGAGATGGCCTGAACTTGCTCCACAGAGCAAACGATGGGGGCCTTCTGTATTACTTCCCTTTCGGAGACCTCGACGCGTTGGGACCGGATCCACTTCAAGGATCAACACTCGCAACAATATTGGAACGAGGGCATCTGATTTGTGGTGTAGTTCCTCGTCGTGGCTTTGCCGAGAGCCAAAACGTCGTCCAAGGAGTCCGGTCGTGGCAAGGCTTCTCCATCGAGTTTTGCAAGGCGTTGAACGCTGCAATTCATCTTGGCGAGACGGATACGGTCGAGATTGTGGACGTTACCGATGATCGTTTCGCGATGTTAGAAAGTGGAAAGGTGGATGTCATAGCTGGGGTCCGAGTCACTATGCAGAAGGATGTCGAGGAGACGAGCACGATGGCTGGCTTCACTTTTTCAACACCCATCTTCCATGATAGGCTAGGTGACTCTTACGCACTTGTTACAAGCCAGGAAGACGGACAATGGTCTGCTTTCGTTCATTGGGTTGTCATGGCAACAATATACGCTGAAACAGAGGGAGTTTCGAACTCAACTCCGTTTGATATGCCCACAGTGAGCTTGTTTGGCCAACAGTTCAAACAGATGTTTCTGGATTGCATCGCGGCAGTGGGTTCTTACGGGGAAATATACGAAAGGACACTGGAGGACCTTATCCCTCGTTCTGGAGGCAACCTTTTGAACGACGACTTTAGCAATCCACAAGTGTATGCAGTACCGTTCAACTGAACTTCTTGGTTGTGCGCTATACTGGCATTGAGTGTGGGACACATTGGGCGTGTTCCCCCTATGGCAAAGCACCGTGAAGTCCACATCAGTTGCAGGAAGTCGACCCATTCAATCTGTATCATCATTACGGCGTTTGGGATTGGGATTGATAAATTGGCAATGCTACAAAAAGACAATCAATCGAACCACTACATAGCTCTCACAAGCCACGAGCTTTGTGTTGTGTGCAAGAGTTTCACGGGATTACTCTCTACCGTACCTGTACAGTACGCACCGTAGAGGTTTTTGTGGTCTCACTGGCACTGGTTCATCTTCGTTGCCTGACAATCAAGATCAGGAATCGAATCTGGCCTGGAATGCTACTACTGTATTCTTGCTTGCTGGGGACACGCTGGCTTTGTGCAAGTGTGTGGGCTTCCACCTGTACCGTACCTATGGTTAAGTTGTGTCATCCAAAAAAAAATGTTGTTCTTTCTTTGCCGGGATGGCTTCCTTTGACTGTCAGGACCACACTACAGTAGGTGGATTAGATGGTTCACCAACTACAAATACCCATTCCAGCATCGCCAAGTGGTCACTTTGAGTTGAGTTGTCTATCATGTTAATGTACTTTTTCGGCAAAAAGTGAGGCTCGCCCGGCGATTCAATCCGAATTGGGATTGAAAGGCAAACCGTTTCTCTAAGTCACACATTCTAATCACAGTTCCGCGAAACAAAAAATACAGTGAAAAGAAAATTAAGAAATAAAGGCAGTCAATCGGCGAAGCACTGTTTGGCCATTGAAACACCTGTTGACTCAGTAAAAACAGATGCTTTCTCTCACAAGCAGTAAGACGCTCACAAGCAGTCCACCATCGAAACACCAACCAACTGGTGAGCGAGTTAAGCCACCGCGAAGATCCCATGATCCTCTCACAAATTCCTCGAAGATCCGTCAGGAAAGATCCCATCGTCCCACATCGCGAAAGATCTTCCCGTGAAGCCCACAAACCACCCACAGACTCAATATGAAGACCACCAACCACACTCAACAAACACAAGCCATCACCATCCCCTGTTGCATGCCTTGCAACATTCACTCCTACACCTCATCAGCAAGCTAGGAATCCAAAAATGGCAACAGTTGAAAGGGAGTTAGAAATAAGACCAATAAAAGCAGTTCAAACAGCACAAACTCACCTTTCCATCCTCTTCCTCTGGAATGAAATTTGCATCATCAATCTCGTCCCCATTGTCGTCAAACTGAACCTCGTCTTGATCAACCAACAAGTCAATAACGTTGCCGTCCTTGTCAAGCTCAAAGCCAAAGAGATTGCCCGTCTCCAATCGAGCCGCCACATCCTCCGCACTCTCCTCTTGGAGAACCGCATAACCACCACCAAGATGCGGAATTGCATCGGCATGCCACCACTGGTACTTCATCGTCAGAATATCATCCACAATATTGCGGTAGCGAGCACCACCGCGACGTTCCACGAATGTACCGTCCTTCACCATTGCCGCCTTATTCTCTTGCGCTCGAATACCCTTCTGGTCGCCAAGGCCTTGGACGACAGCGCCTCGAGCCAGGTGAATCGCCATCATCGAGTCTTCGAATCGATCCATATCCTGGACGATGCGTTCGCTGGGCGGTGCCTTGGAGGACACGATGGTACGCTTCCTGCCCACGCTTTGGTGTCGAGATGGTGAACTTGGTTGGGTCGTCATCATCCAAATGGCTCGTAATGATGATATGACGATTCACTGAATCATTCACGTCCTTGTTGAGAGACGTATCCCAAGCGTTGGCCTCATCTCATCCCAGACGGTACAATCATCGACTTGAAAATCCCATCCTGCGGCTTTGAGTTTCTCAATATCAAAGCAGGGCGGAAGTGGAAACTCATAGCCAGAACCGGACGCACGAGAGGAATCGTCAGGCTGTTGTTCCGAACTGGAACTCGCACTGCCTTCGTCGTTCGCACTGACTTCATCAGGAGGGGAGTCGGAGGCGTTGACTGGAAATCGAGCTGGAAGAATCAGCCTTGTAAGAGAACCAGACGATTCGTCACTGATCCAGCCGTCCAAGCCCAACACACTTGTCGCTGAGGTAGTTCCTCTGGAGGATCCGTCAGCGCTGCTTCACGAAGCCGGTCAGGAACATCAACATCATGTCCCATGCGAAGCAAGAGCTGTGTAGCCCAACCATGACGACGAAGTGCCCAAGGGGAGTTGACATCCCTGTTGCCTTGCTTCCGCTTGCGAATTGGCACCACCCTGTGCTTGAGTCGTTTCTTCAAGCATCGACGGCAGACCTGGAATAAGGGACCAAGCCTCTTTCAATTCGAAGACGATTCAGATGTTGCATCGCCATTGTCACGCTCATGCTCTTCCGTTCAATGCAGTTGGCAATGAAGACGGCATCAAACGATTGTTTGGGATGATGACGGGCTTGAGTCCAGAATGAACCCGCTGGCCAGTGTAGACAATGTGTTGCTCGCAGCAATGATGCAAGTCGGTGAAGACGTCAACATACTTTGTCCGGTTGCTTTCTTCGTACAAGTCTCTGCGGATCTTGATTGCGTGCCGTTGATGCCAATCCATGGAGTGTCTTTCGTGTCCTCGTGGAATGCATACTTTTAAGCATAAAGATATGCAATAGCCATTTCTTCGCCTCTCTCTGGCAATATGCGCCAAAGCAGCCTTGACCTTCTGCTCATCCGGAATGTAATCCATGTCATTGTAATCAGGATCCGAGTCGTCTTCTTCCATTGTTTGTCAGGCTTGAGGCGATCCGCCAAGGACCGGAGGGGCTCCTCCTCGTCCGAGGAAAGATCTGCAAGACGAGCATGATGAGAACGACGGGTTGGACTCATCCCCAAAGCTTCAGCCACGTCACTCGCACGCTTGACACGCCTTGCTATTGCTTCCTCAGGAGTTGCAGGAGTAACAGTCTTTTGGGCTTTCTTTCGAGCCAACTCAGAGGCAGAGTAGTTCTTTCGCCCTTTCCTTTGGTTGAGTGTGCCACTGTGGCGGCGGTTCTTCTTGTTCTTGCGTTTGGAGGGAGCCATGGTTGAAGCTGCAGTTTCCAGGTGTTGCGCAAGCTTCCACGGCAAAATCAACGACCGACGGCGAAGAGAACTTGGATTGACGGACCCAGCAAATTCCTTGAAGCGTGTGACGGACCGAGCGTGGAGCCTTGTAAGATGACGTGACAGCACAAGCCAAGGCAGCGTAGAAGCAGTAGCTAGCAGTAGAAGAATCCCGATCCCAACAATGCAGGCCGAACGGCCGATCCCCATGGTCGGTCAATCCAAAAGGAAGAAAGATAATGAAGAAGAAGCGCCATTTCGTTCGTTCGATTGTTGAAGATTCTTGCAGAGCTCTGCTAAAGTGTCGATAGTCAAAATAATGAGACGCTTTCTTTAGGAGAATGAAGACGGCTCCGACTGATTCGGATTGGATCTTCTTCCGTTGCGACGCTTCTCTTTCAGTGGTTCGTGCCGTCTTCCACATGCAGCGAAATATCGATCCCATCTGATAAAGAGGCAATACATCATTGTGGAATTTCAATCGGACGCCATTGAACGTTACTCGGAATATGAAATATCGATCGTACATGCGCTTATGACAGGAGAGGTTGACATTCAACATGGTCGCCGATTGGTTTCGCGGAACGAAAGGATGTGAACAACATGGGCTTTCACTGACAAACATGGTCGTGAAACTTGTTGTGTGATAAACTTTGGGTGCAACGGCTAAATCCAAATTGAGAAAGAGGTTCTGTGACTGGAGAGCCGGCCATCTAGTTTAAAACTAACCTCACTTTTTCAGCCTCACATTTTCGAAATCCGTGGGAAACAGAGGCAAATCGCTCATTTCAACACTGGGGAGGCCTTGTTCATGACCAGAAAGTGCCCAACCCATGGAAAATCATATTCGCTCCCTTACTTTATACATAGAGGCGTGGGAGCACACATGATTTTTCCCATTTTGACCATGTTCTCGAGGAGCTAGAGGCCTCCCCAATTTCGATTCTGTACTGAAGCATCGGTACGGTAGTCTGGAAGCCCGCACCCGCGGATCTTGCGTTGCCTAACTAAGTAAGAATGGTTGGAGATGGAACCCGTCTCGAAGAAATTAGTGCAGTTGTGTAGCCTCTAGTACAAGTCTACACAAGTTGAAGTTAAAAAGGACAAGTCTGGACTTGACTCTACTCAAGTCTGGAGTGACATGTTAACCGTCACATTTTGATTACTTAGGGTGGGCTTCTCAACTGGTTCCAACAGGAACACGTCTCCGCTGGTTGAGTCTCGCTGTCACTTAAGTCTCGCCTGGCCGGTCTCGCGTGTTCCGAGCCGTTGGCTCTCCTTTCCACTCTCGCCCGGCCAGTCTCGCCTTAAGTGCCATCTCGCCTCTAAACCAGAGGAGACGTGTTCCTGTATAGAACGGAAGAAAACCCGAGGACCTGTAGCCACGAAACTATAATCTCTGGCTTTGGCCAGGTAGCAATACAGTGCCACCGATATCCTAGCTAGCTAACTCTGGGAAGGAGCCCAGCGACTACCGATAGGGGGTGCAGCCACAGAAAGGCCGCCATACCGTACCTGGTTCTGGTGTGATGGACATGGCACGGTCTGTGGTTGCCGCAAAAGAAGCAGCCAAGCAATTTTAGTCTTGGCACGAATCATGAATGACGAAAGACGAAAACGTGAAAGCAAAACCGGGAAGAGACAAGAAAGAAAAGCACAAAGCGTCGACCAACAACATCTTTTGTCCTGTTGTCTTCGTTACCGTACTGGTAGATAGTTGAATATCCGCAGAATCAGTGATACTGCACCATGACTGCTGCTGCTGATGTACCTGGAGCAGGGCTCCGCTCTGCGATATCGTTTGTTGGTTTGGTCCTGTCTATCTATGCTGTCTACGTTGAATGGAAGGTCCATCATATTCGAGAAGCGCCGGAAGAAATGGAAGAGGAGTTCACGGCTTTGTGTGATATTCAGGCAATTGGGGCCAGCTGCAGGTGCGATATCAAGTGCTTTGTCTTGGTGCTGTTTAGCTTGCTCATACGGTATGCAATCGAAAACGCTAACAGTCTTTCCTCATGCTCTGTTGTTTGCTCAATTTTCCCCTTCATATTCTCTCAGCCAAGTCTTCCAATTACCACAAGGACGAATGCTGTCTTATTTTGGAATCATCCCAGAGGGACACGTACTGGATGTGCCAAATGCAGTTCTGGGATCAATCTACTACTTGTACATGTTACTCTTTTCTCAATTGGTTCCAATTGAATTGACGTACTGCCTGACCGTAGCAGCTATGTCTTCCTCTGTATTCTTGGCTTACCAGCTGACATTTGTGGTTCGAGAGTTGTGTCTTCTTTGTTGGAGCACCCATGTCATCAATTCAACTTTAACTTGGAATCTTTTCGGGCCAGGAAACAGTGTCAAGAAGCAAAAAAGTGTATAATAAAATACTGCCATCTGAGGACCACTAGTCAGGTGGTTTTGTTTGAGCCAGCTGATCCCAACAATTCACATCAAGTTTGGTGGGACAGTTACGGTATGAAATCTGCTGAATTTCCCCTGCCTTTTCCCCACTGGCAAACGTTTCAAAGGGATAACTGTAGATCTGGTTACACTGACTTTACGCACATCATGCAATTCACGATATGAAATTCTATCTTTGTTCGGACTTCGAGACAACCCCTAAACGAAAAGTTTATGGAAGTTGCACGTCAAGCTAAATGATCTGCATAGCTATCTGCATCCAGAGATCTCTAAACTGTATTCCATCTGCATTCAACCGGGTGACAACGAGCCATTTGCACCATAGCTGCGCGGTCTGGCCTTACCGGTACTGAGGATTGAATCTTCCTTACGTATTGATTTCACAGGACCTTCTATACTTTTCGCAGCACTGCCTCTTTTCGAGAGGTAAAGGAGGTTGGGAGATGCGAAGGAAGAATGTTGGCGGGTGTTGGTTGCATGCATGATTGTCAGCGCAGTGTCAGCACGCTTGTCAAATTTGAACCGACCTGAGACATGCCACATATCTGGATATGAACCTCCAAACAAGGCAAGGCAGTACAGTACCAGTAACTTGTATCTGGAAAATCCAACGCCTGTGGGTGAGCAAACATCGCAAGCAGGATTCAAGCAAATAAATTCCCCTTGGGGGCAGTCATTGCCCGGTACCACGAATCTCAACTTCAGAATCCCAGCTAGTGTCACCCTGGTGAAGCCAGACATTTTTCAGGTTCTGACCCCAGTATGGCCGGGAAACAAACATGGCAATAACAAAGAGTGTGTATGTCACAAGTGTAAAAAAGAAAAAGAACCGATCAATCTTCCGAAGGGACACTGTGTAAACAAATTTCCACATTCCATATTCTCGCTTTTCTTCTTTGGGATACCATTGACCACTTGTTGTCTCACCAAGACTCCTTTGTGACTGGTTCTTTCCAAGCTGCTGCTTGAAGGTAGTGAATCGTCTCTGGCCATCAATTTCACCTGTGGATTGTTCCTGCTGAGGAATTGTTTTGCTGGCAATTGTTGGCCGAGTCTTGCGCTCCTCCAAGTGACTCGCATAGTTGTCGCAATCAACTTCCCCTTCCCTCAAATGTGGGCTAGACCAGTTGGTGGAGGAGGAGAAATCCATGTTTTGGCGAACTCTGTTTTTGTTGTCTTCCTCCTGGTGATTATGTGCTGGAGGCTGAGCTGCAAAGACAGATTCTCTCATTCCATCATAGATGCGGTTCCCTCCTTCAGGTGACAACTGAGCAGCCTTATCCTCGCGCAAAAAGTAGATGTAACCAATTATGACAGATTCCACCAATCCAACAATCACCCAATAGAAGCTCCAACCAATGAATTTGTCTATCCACAGCCGTTCATTGCTAATGGGAATGGAGCCTCCAGTAGCAATTTGCTGGGCAACCACCACCAATGTCAAAGCCATGCCATAGCTGAGTCGTTCGCCCACTCGAAGGTCCAGCAAGAATGTCCCCATGCTGACATATGTAAGAATAATAGTGGGGATCTGGTGGATGAAGAATTCAGGCAAAAATAGAGAAATTAGTACCGTCACTAGCCAGTGTGGTAGTGTGTATCGGCATGCAAATTGACGTCACTTACGAGAAGATTGTTGACATAATACTTTTGAGATCTGCGGTAGAAAAGGTTGAAGTATAGCACAACCCCATCAAAGGCTGTGCCACTCTCAGAGAGTTCTGGCACGGGCAAATATTCATTGAATGTTGGCTCAAACTTCCCCTGTAGGAGGCCTGTCCCATTGAAGAGTTGGTAGCTGATGAGGCTTGGATCTCGACGAACATAGGGCCCAACAATGAACTGACAGCCTAGAACATCAAAGGGAATCTGGCTCAGGCCTGCAAACTGGCAAAAGGCAGTAATTCCACCATTGCGACTCCAATGCACCGTCCCATCACTAAAGACCAATGCTGCTGTGTCCGGTAATGTCTGCATTCCCTCCACTTGGTTGAGTAGGTCAATATCAGGCACCCAAACCTCTGTCTTTTCTCGGTCTGCCCCAGCATACATGGACACATATCCAGCACAAGTTTCGTCTTCTTGTTCCCATTTGAGGCGTTCATCTTTCCATTCCAGATAAACACTGCACAAAATCTTAGCAGTTCCACCTTGAACATCAATCTTTTCCACTGCAAACACTTCCACAGTGACTGAGACGTTTAGAGGAGTTTGAGCGCTCAAAATTGGTGGAACAGCAGGATCATAGTCCTCCAATAGTTTCTTTCGAATGTTGGACTCGCACTTGTAGAATGGCACACCGCCATCACAGCACTGCCAATAGAAGGAGCGAATGCCCTCAGACTCACACGCTTCTGCTGTCATGCTTGTTTGGGCTATGTACTCCCACTCTCCACATGTAACATTGGGAGGCAGGCCTTCACCTACAGGGTAATCTGGGACCCTGTCAGCTACAACTCTGGCATCACGACATATTGAGCACATGGTGGAATTGTACTCTTGAAGAGACCTAACTTTTCCGAAGACAAAATCGGAGGGAATGGTGATCGAAGTGGCCTGCAGTCTGCTGTTGTGCTTGTGAATGTCGGCCGACATCGCCACAACTATGCATGGCAGCAACGAAAGAGTGATGAGCAACATTGTACAGATACATGTAACGAGTTGTCACAGGCAAGTACGGTAGTAGCTTGTTGCTTTGGATATGAGCGGAAGGAAGGCGAACAACAGCAGCTCGACGACCCTGTTCGTCGTTTGTTTGGTAAAAAGTCTTCACTCGCGGTCATACAAGGGTCATCTGCTCTGGTACTTTTACCGGTACCTACTAGCTAGCTAGCTAGCTACAACTAGCTAGTACTGTACGGTACCCTAACTAGGGATGTGACGAGGATGCCAGACGACCGAGGCTGACACTCCCCCGTCATTGGAAACCTTCGGATCAACCACGTAGTGGGTGCCATTAAATTTATTTCACCTTCTTAGTTTAGCAACAGTTCTACTAGCTAGCTATGCATAGCTACTGCCTACCAGTAGCACCGGTAGGCTGCTAGCACACGGTATCCGGAGAGCTGCTTATGGGCCACACACAAAGTCGCGTGATACTGTACCATAGTTTCAAAGGGCTCAGCCACGTGAACGCTCGCTGGATTGTGACCTATTAGTGCTATCGCAAAATGCGGGGACAACTGGAGGAGGCATGACTCCTGGAGGAATGGTGAAGATAAGCGGTTGATGACCTGGAGGGATTCCACGCATACTTTCCATTTGTTGTTGAAATCGTCGCTCTTCGTGGGACTTGTGCAATGATGCTTTGTGTTCCTCCATCGCGGCTGCCTGCTGCCGAATTCTCTCTTTCATTGCCCGTTCACGCTCCAAGCTGTGATCAGCAGCCATCTTGTGGCGACGCTGGTTGTAATGCAACTTCTGACACAAACAAGCAACGGCCATCCCAATCACGCAAATGGTCAAGATAATCAACATGGCAAGGAAACTTGCTTTCTGGTTCTCAAGGTGCTCTTGTAGCTCTCGGACACTGGATTGTGTTTCAACCAGAGCTTGTTTTGCCTGCATCAACTCCAATTCCTTGGCAGATAAGAGGTCTTTGGCGGTGGACACATTGGCTAGTGCTGTCTCGAGCTTTTCTTGACCGCGAAATAGTCCACCAGCGGCAGCGGTGCCTCCCAGTCCAAGGATGGCGTTTGGAACATTCAGAACGTTCCATTTTTTGCCATGCGCATGGTCGTCGCGAAGGACCTCTTTGCCGAGGAAAAAGCTGGCCGCAGCCGTGATCAAAGTTGGCCATGGAGAACCTCTTGTACCGGTACGAAGAAGCAGCCCTGAAAGAGCTCTTTGTAGGATTCTTTGCAAACCCGCCATCGTAGCTTACGTACTGTTACCGACAATTGGCCCAGACTTCGTGGAAGCTAAACTATGAAGATTAAAATATATGCACACCATACATCATACAGTAGTGGCGTTTTGCAACGTTGAAGTTTTGATGGGAAGAGGCAGTGACACTCTGTCGGCCCTCGCTACGTGGCATTGGCGTTGTCTTGACCTCGTAGTATGTTGGATTCCACCGAATACAGTACCATACAGTACTCTTGCGCCGCTCTGCGAGCGAGCTATGCATATGCATATGCATATCTATAGATGTACTAGTAGTTGACGGGAGAAGATACACTGTGTAAAGTGCATGTTTTTAAAAATTAATTAGGTCTACAACATGCATGGCATCTAATGTTTTGTTGAGTTTTGGCGTGAATCCATGGTACCGGTGGTACCGGTACCGGTACGCGCGTCACTTTCATTCACACGAATTTTTCTTGATGCGCCTTTGTCCGCGTCAACGAACCTGCTGAAATATTGTTGTTGCAGTTGGCCACTGTGGCTTTGTGGACGAGTCGGAAAACAAAAGTCTGCAATCACCACCGTAGCTTCACACAAGCAAGCAAAAACGAGGACAATGGCTGAGCATCAGCAGCAACAAGATGGAAGAAGCGGCAGCACCCGCCCGTTTTGAGTGCTCGTTCCGTGCGTGGAAGGGATTTCGACGACGAAACGTCGTCGCCTGAGACCAGACGCCCGCGAAGATTGCTCGACGATGAAGATGATACTACGGCTTATGAACATCCAAGCGTGCTATACTTTGCTGCTCGTAACCGGAGGGGTCGTTTTTATATTCCCTTGACGGGCAACAATTTCGGTGGGATTGTGGTAGACCAATGCAGCACACTCTTGTTGCCATTTCCATTGACCGCAGGCTTTCCAGAGGCTTTCCGTACGAGCAGATACTTTTGGACGGTGTCTTCTTCTAGGGGTACTGGAGCTATTCACTCACCAGTTCTCAAAATAAAGCTCTGTCTCGGTCGAGAATTCCACCTCACCCTTCCGAACAAAGAGCAGCCTCCCCTCGAAATGTTCCGATTTCACATTGGAAGTCAAGCCGCCAACATGCTTTTGAATACGCGCCATCATCGCGCCATGCTGGATGCCAACTCTCTCACCAAACTAAACGATTTCCGCGGTGCGCTAGGTGATCGGACCTCCCCAGAACGTACGTATGCGTTGCTTGGACAGAGTTACTTTTCTCGCATCATAAATTGCTGGGTGACGTTGCTATTGCGCTATCGAAGGATTTGACGCAAGCCTCGACATCATGGCAAGATACTAGTACGAGAGAAAATTGGCTCCTTTGGTAGCAGCATTCGACGAATTTCATGACTTGAGGACGATGATGGAGACGACAATGAGAAAGAGTATCGGTTGTCCTGGGATGCATGTACTGGTTCAGAAAACGAGGTGGACGAGCCGGATGACCGCTAGCAAAAATCTAAATATGTGGATGCCCGAGTTTTGATCAGTTGTGGGTACTACTTTAGTCAGACGACCAACCACCATGTACGGCATCTAATGTTTTGTTGAGTTTTGTTTGTTCGGGATCTCTAAACTACCGCAGCAAGTAAAAGAGTGGAAACTCAACCATCGATTGATGCAAGTGTGAACATCCACGGAAAAGAAGAATTTCACCCACAACCGACAGACTAAGATTGTTGGGTTTGCTGCTCGAGTGACACTCAGATTACTTGAAAATGGAACTCAAGATACCAACCGCAACACCACCAAACGCCTCGAAAAGACCGTCCAAGTCGAGCGACTCATCCAAATGCATCTGCTGGTCCGACCCATCAGCTCTGAAGATGTAGGGCAGATCCATGATAGTTCCAGAGTGGCAACAGTCCATCTGCATACCATACAATCATTTGGTAAGAGACGAAAGCCCAAAAGAAAAAGGCACAATGACCGAGCAACCTACCAGAGCTACCATGTGAACTCCATGTTTCAAGGGTTTGACCAGAATGTCATAAAGATCGTCATCGCGTATCATTCCCTTTTCCTTGTAATCCAAGGGAACCAAGGCTTCGTCGTAGCCATCCGCTGTTTGTTAGAACAAAAATAAATAGCTTGTGGTCAGTAATAGCACCTTTGTCATGAACGATTCCACGCATTTCCGTTTCTCGGCAACGCACCTTCCTCTCCATCATCGTCGTCCCGCAGTTTCGTGCCGTGGCCAGAGTAGTGCAAAAAGACGGCATCTCCATCTCCACTCTCTGCAACAACCTTCTTGTAGGCATTGAGCATGTTTTCCATAGTGGGTTCCTCGTGTTTTCCATCGTCCATGAGGACATGAATGTTTTCTTCTTCGAAGCCGTGGACCTCCATAATGTACCTTTTCTGTCGTCAAAAACATTATCCAATAGATAACATTCATTATTAGTAAGATACGGATCGGTGTGTGTGTCATAATTGAAAGATCACTCCTGTATATCTATCTTACCATGTTGCCCACGTCGTTGTGGCACCCCCTTAGTTCGCCTGGGCTGTGTCCTACATAATTGATACCAACCATCTAAAGAAGCAAAAATGAACAGGTGATGAGTAACAAGAATCAGAGGAAAGACCCAAACTCAAGCTCCACAATACAGTACATACAACGGCACGCTTCGTTCCAGTGGCCGTTTTGGGGACCAAATCAAAGTCCGTATTGACATCGATGGGACCGGACGCCGTCAGCTGAGGAATCTGGGAGAATCCACTCTTCTTGAGGTTTTCACGCATCGCGGTCAAGACTTCGGTAAAGCTCAAGTCATCCTCGGGGACTTTCTCGTCCTTGTAGAGGATACTGAGAAGGGTGGATGTGCAGGCACCGCCGGCACGACCGGCTGGGTCCGGTAGCTTGAATGCCCCCACGTTGGACACATCGGCGGATGTCTGGGCGTCTTCACATCCTGAAATCATACGAATGTCATTCTTCATAGCATCCGCTTTGTGGGAGAGTAATAAGAAAGATGGACGGACATTAGATTAGCAAGTATGTGTGTTCTTTGAAAAACTATATAATAGACCGGCCATCCCAAAACTCACGCTTCTTCTCCTCAAACATTGCTTGAGCATCTCTCGGATTAGAGATCTTTCGCTCCACCTTGGAGATTAGCTTCTTGAAGAAACGGCCCATGGTTGCTTTGCTTTTCTTTCTTTCTTGAAGAGGATTGTGAGAAATGGCAGTGGTGTGCTGTGTGTGAAATGACCCCGGCTAGTACATGTAGCTACCGGTGGCCGGAAGCTGTGTAGCGCGATGCAAAAGATTCTTTGAAAGATCCAAGAACGATCCACAAGATCTCCCCCTAATTTAGTCCCTGATTGCAGTCCCGTAAAGAGAAACACCCCGTACATGTAAAGAGGCAGGTCTCGCCCACTCAGGTTTTGACGTGGATACCGTAGGTCTTGGCAGGACTGGAATCGAATCAAATCAAAGGATTTTTAAAAAAAATGAAGCTGGCACAAAATAAAGAAGGAAACCAAGAAAACAAACCAAAAGCAACCACGCACTCACGAAAGATGGTCAAAATTCACAACACCAAACAGCAAGCTCAACAGCAGCAAGAGAACAAACTTACAGGGACACCACAGACACACAAAGACATCGCTCCCAGGAAAAAGGCGACCGGATTGGCCGCCCTGCATGGGATGGAGTGCATAATCCAGGCTTTCTTTGTGCTGCCTCTATCTCTATAGATTTGCTAGAATTCTAAGTGCTACCCAAAAAATTGTATAGCAAATCACTAACCTGTCATACAATACTATTTGATAGTTGTGGCTTGTACAAACAATCAGCTAGGGCACATCTGGCGTGTCTGATACCTCTGAGCGTTGGCGAGCAATCAATGCATACTTTTTCCAATCGCTCGTAACACACACATATCCATAAAGCAATGCCAACACGGTGTATCCAATCGCCATGCCAGTGTACAATCCGAAAAGGTCTTCTCGCCAGTAGGTTGTCAGCAGATAGACACCAGGAACTTGTGCACCCCAGCTCGCAACCAACCCCATCCAAAACACCTCCTTGGTTCTTCCCATGCTGTAAGGGATTCGTTCAATGGCAACACTGAAATTCATCATGAACAGGGTGACACAGAAAGGAACCCTGGTAGACTCAAAGATATCCAAAAACTCTTCATCGTGCGTGAAAATTTTCCCAAACATTCGCGTTTTGAAGTATACACCAATAATAATGACAAGAAGAACCGCAAACGAAAGGCCAATGCCAACCTCGCCTGCTTGCTTGGCCCCATTTGGGTCCATATCTCCAAGCCTCTGGCTCATTTTGATCCCAGCGGCGCTGCTTAGGGCAGTCACCAAGACAAGACAAATCCACATGACACGGTACGATGTGTTGAAAACAGCCACCTGGAGTTCTCCGAGATCAGCAGCAATGGCACCAACTACGGCAACACGCCAAAAGTCAGATGCCATCCCAAATGCAGCAGGGAAGTACTGTTGTGGAAATAATGATAGAGGTTGGATCAGATGAGACGGCGACAATGAGTGCTGCAAGCAGCACACATGAAAACCAAGTCACTCCATATATATGCATTGGAAAAGTGAACATACCAAGTCTGAAAACGTCTTGATACGTTCCCAGGTTATTTCCTTGAAGCTCCAACCGCCCCAGCAAGGTTCGTGCAACTTTTGAATGAGGATGTAGACCACATAGAAAATGATAATCTGGATGTAAACGACAGTGGTCGTAACAGTCGGGCATGCCGGGAACCCATAACCTCCATAATCGGGAAAGGGCCATCCCAACACAAAGATCAATCCTAGAGCAAGGTTTAGAAACAAAGCCGCCAAGCTAGCATTGACTGAAGAAGAATAGAACAAGTAGTAGGAGAGAGGAGCCACATGTGTCTGTGTTGAGTTCACATGATCAAGGATAGACTCATTGGGAAAGGCCGCTGCCAGAGCACTTACCTTCAGGATACATGATGCGCTGAGCCTGGAAGAACTGAGACAATTGGGAGAAGATCAGTTGCCCTGGAATGGATAATGCCAATACTTTTGCATAGAATCCTGCCATCTCTGCAATTTCAGGATCGGATCCAAAGGCCTTCCAGACAACGCCCGTAAGACACCAGCAGATGAAGACGACAATGCACAAACCAGCCAAAACAAAGTAGGACACCTGCAAGTAGATTCCGGCCAGTTTTGGATTGTTGGCACCGACAGCAGCTCCGCACAAGACACTCAAAATTCGTCCTTGGATGAGCACTCCTGTGCACATGGTCCACAAATCCGACAGAGCAGCGGCAGCGAGGGCATCCGCACTGACGTGCCCAAGGAGTGCCGTGTCTGTTGTTTTCATCTATAGAGAAGAAAGAACAAAGATCATCAGAGACAGGATATCGCAGAAAATCCCTCTACAAGACAGCATCTCAAAAATTACAGTACTTACTCCAACCCAACTCAACATGGCAGCAAAGATCGGACCAGCGAGGTAGATGGTGTCATGGATATCCTTTTGGAGTGGAGGATGTTCACACTTGAACTCGGGCTCCTGCTCTCCACCTACATGTACAATCTTGCCATATTCCGACTTGGCGAGAAGGCTGGTTTCTTCGGTGGGTGCCATGGCTGTGCTCTGCGTCCTCTTGCTGATGACAACTACTGGTGGTACCTATTGTCCACTTTGTGTGCACGGTGAGGTCTCTTTCATTGATGTCTTCGTCCCCGGAGGCCGAAGCTTCAAGATATCGCACTGCACTTCGATGATGTTCTCGGAGAGGAGGTTTGGCTTTTCCGAAAGAAAGATCCATTTTTTATCCTCTTCCCTAACCTGCCCAAACCCTTGCCGCCGTCGTTCGTTCCCTGCGCCTGTACTCCAGTACCGGTACTACCTATTTTAAAATAGACTAGTAACTGATGAGAACCGTTCCACCCCACCACCACGATCCGAAGGCGAAAAAGCAACCGCAGTGCCACAACAAAGACCTTCAAACGACGACGATGAAGATGCTCTTTGCCACTCTTGTGTTTTTGCTGGGTTTGTCTGTGTCGACACCAGTACCACAGCGCATAGGACCACCAAAGAATGCTCCTTCCAGACAGATGATACAGCGCCGAATACGAGAATTGCGATCGTCTTCAATCACGATACCCTCCGATTTTTTCTTTGGGAAGGCCCGGTCGCTTCAAGAGTACCAATACAATTCATCCATGTGTTCAATCTGCAAAGGCGCCAGAATCCTTACTTCCAAGGTTCCTGGTTATGATGCCGATGACGACCTGCCTCCCAATATTACGTGTGGAGAGTGGGAGTATTTTGCGCAAGCTACCCAAACTGTGGAAGAATGCGATGCCACTACTCGCTTTTTCTATTGGCAGTGCTGTGTTGGAGGGGTGCCAGTGTATCAATGCGAATCCAATATTCGACAGAAGATACTGCAAAATTATGATCCCGCTGTCCCCCCTATTGTAAGCCCTGAGTCACCCTTGGATGTAACGGTTACATTGGAACCCCATGCTGTCGAAAAAATTGATGTGCAGGCTGGAACCGCCAAGATTTTGTGCAGTCTTCATCTTGTGTGGAAGGATGAACGCCTAAAGTGGGACCTAGAGGAGGACACTTGTGCTGGCTATGTTTCCTTGTGGTCTGGATCAGATAGAGAAAAGACAGAGATTTGGGTACCAGATATTGACCTCTACAATCAAGTACAGGGTGTCCAAACATTTCCAGACACATCAGCACTGGTCTATAATGATGGGTCAGTGATTTGGAATCGTCTTGGTGGGATCACTGCTTTCTGCCAATTCTCTGGTCTGAGCCAGATTCCTTTTGATGTTCTGGGTTGCCAGTTCATTGTTGGGCCTTGGGTGCGACAAGATCCAAGCCAAATCAAATACCACCTTTTCAATGGGACAGGCCTTGTCCAGGGGAAGTTTCAAGCAACATTCAATGAATATTTGCCTGTTCCAGAGTTATCTGAGAGTGGTATTGCCTTTGAGGACACTATCCTGTACTTCAATCTATACTACAAAAGATCTCAGAAATATTATGTCAACAATCTTCTGGTAAGAAGCATCAGCTCTGAATTGTATCTGTCGTTGCCATTGTGTCCTCATTTTTCAACGATAAATCTTCTCAACTCTGCTACTCCACTAAAGGTCCCAACAATTATTCTTACATACGTAAGCATGGGGACATTCTTGCTGGACCTTCGAGTGGGCGAACGACTCAGCTATGGCATGGCTTTGACATTGGTGGTGGTTGCCCAGCAAATTGCTACTGGAGGCACCATACCCATTAGCAATGAACGGCTATGGATAGACAAATTCATTGGTTGGAGCTTCTATTGGGTGATTGTGGGATTGGTGGAATCTGTCATAATTGGTTACATCTACTTTTTGCGCGAGGATAAGGCTGCTCAGTTGTCACCTGGAGGTGGGAACCGCATCTATGATGGAATGCAAGCATCTGTATATGCAGCTCAGCCTGGCAGCAAGTCTGGAGAAGAAGAAGATCATGATAGAGACAAGGATGCTCCTTTTCACAATCCCTCAAAACGTGGCAACTATTCCAGTAATGAACAAGTCACTGATGTGGTTGATTGCGACAACTCTGCCAGTTACTTGGACATGCTAAAGGCCAGGCCGACCCAGCATACACAATCGATTAGTGCCGATAATGGCCCAGGACAATTTACTACTTTGAAGCAGCAGCTGCAAAGGAGCAGCTCTGTTGAGGAAACGGATTTGCCAGCTGTGGGACCAGGTCAACAAACTATAGTTGGAGCCTGGAAATGGGTGTACACTATTTCCCTACGGAAGATTGATCGGTTCTTCTTCTTTTTTACACTGGTGACTTATACACTCTTTGTTATTGCCATGTTTATTTCGAGGCCCTACTGGGGAAGAAATTTGGAGAATGTTTGGCTCAATGAGAGTGCCACAAGCTGGGATAAGGAATAGCTCTCTGAGAAGTTGACCAGATAGAGAGTTTTCATTCAAGTTTTTGCAACTTTTATGTGGCTGCCATGGTGCTGCTGCAGTCGTAGTTCCTGCGTGAAGGTCTTCTGTCACTTGTCAATCCATGCACTTGACTCCTTCACTGGCAGTGCAATTGTTCAGTTCACACAACGCAAGGTATCGTGCATTCAAAACGCCGCTTCAAACATTCATTTCTGGCTTTTGCCAAATCATGGCAGTACTGGCTGGCTACGGTAAGCATGGGCTGGAGATCCCATCGTTTGGATTGCGTACGTACCTGCTGTGGTACCGGTACCATCCTTTAAAAAGAATCTCCCCAAAGGACGAAGAGTGCTCAACTTTAAGGGAACTCATTGCTGTTCTGCGACCCTAAATTCCCGTATGATCGCGGGGATTTCTAAATAGTAGGGTAGGTATCCGCAATTCCAGTACGACGACAAGTCCGCGACCTCGTTCGCAAGTGTGTTTGGATGTTCAGTGTCCGATTCAGTCGCCTCGCACTCGACTGAGTCACTCGACTCAACTGTCACTCTGCTTCCATCAAGCTACATGTGGCCATGCAGTCTTCAGGTAGGTTCAAGAGTCAAAAGAGGCAGGCCAGACCATCCAACAACGAAAACGACACCACCCGCACAAGGCAACAACTCAACTCGGACAGACCACCCGAGCTCCCATAGCTTGGCATAGAATGGCATAAGCACAAAGGTCTTGACGGTCAAGAACAAGCACAACAATGTCTCTAGAGGCGGACAGCGGATTGCCAAGTGAGGACATCTCAAGTCTCACGGACGCTCAGGAGAAGGCGCTCTACATTATCGTCATCGTTTCCTCACTTTTGAGTCTTTGGGGAAGTTCCAACATTATCTACATGGTCCTTTCGTCGAGAAAGAGAAGTCCCTATCGCAGAATATTACTGGGCCTCAGCTGCTGTGATCTCGTGAGCAGTGTCGCGCTTGCTCTTCAAGGATTTCTCTTGCCCAGCGAGACTTCTCAAAGAGTGTGGGCTTTCGGGAATGACGCAAGTTGTAGTGCTCTGGGATTCTTCCAGCAGTTTGCCTTTAGCAATACTTGGTACAATGGATCTCTCAGTTTGTACTTCCTTCTCACAGTTCGATTTGGTGTCAAGGAACAGCAACTTGCTAGAAGGGTCGAGCCATTCATGCACATTCTTTCCATTGGATACCCCCTCGTCACTGCTACTATTGGTGCAGCGATGGGTGTCTACAACGAGTTTTTGATTGGGATGGGTTGTTGGGTATACGACTATCCGCACGGCTGCGGCTGCAATCCTGGCGAAGATGCAGTGTGCTGTGAATCGATTGTCATCGGCTGGGGTTTTGCGGGCATCCCCACCTTGATTATCTCTATTGTCATCTTGACCAGCAATATCATGGTTTATCTTCATGTTAGGCATACCATCCGACGGAGCAGGGCCTATCTACATTCCTCCGTTGGCGCATCAGCTGGCAATCAACTCAATCAGCAACAGAGCAAGAGAATTAAGGCAGTGGCAACCCAAGCTTTCTTGTACGTCGTATCGTTCTTCCTCTGTTTTTTACCATCAGTTCTGTTACGATCATTCGAAATGAGACATTTCCATGCAGAAGACGAAGATACCCTGTATCCTTTGCTGGTAGTTGTGTCCATCACCCTCCCGCTCCAAGGCTTCCTGAATGTTCTGATTTATGCGAGGCCATCCTATCTTTTGGCCCGAAAGGATTTCCCGGACCAATCTAGGTTTTGGGCATTTCGACGCGCCCTCCATGGGGACAAGGTGCAACCAAGGAACGACGTTTCTCACTGGCACGCATCAATCAGTAATGTTGTTTCGAGAAGCATGGGGAGTACAATAAAGAACACGGAGGTTGACCAGCGCAGATCCCGGCTGATTGCGGAACCTCAAGAAAGCAAGCAGAGTACGCTGGAAGCCTCCGGTGATTCTGCCAAGCCGGACAGTTCTGCCCAGTTTCGCCAAAAGGGCGATCTGTCAGGAGAAGAGAAACAGGCATCAGGCAAAATGAGTCCTTCGTTCACCACTGGAGACGCCGGATGCGCTACCTTTCCCGGGGGCTCTGCTATTGAGACTAGTAATGAGTATGGAGGTGACGAAGGAGAAGCAGTCAACGGGACCAGTGATATACGAGAAAACGGACTGGATGTAAACGACACCAGTTCTCCCGCAGCGGGGGAAGATACTGCAGCACGGCAAAGTTATGATGGCTCAACGACAGACTCTACATGGAAGAATGAAAAGTGACCATCGACTAAGAACCACAGAGAGAAAAGAAGCGTGACTTGTGGTGATTCAAACAATCAACTTGCACTTAGCTCCGCCGATTTGGGCTGCCAACCATCATTGGCCCGCAATGATCCTTGTTTTGCGTCAAATCAGCTTCAAGACTTATTGTGGGAAGCGTTCTCCCGCAGCTTCTTCCGCCATAAGCGACTTTTTCTGCGGCGTTCATCAGCATGAAGGACCAGCGTTGCGCAGCCACGAGACCGACCACCCCACATGATGCACTGGTACGGCTACTGTAGGGATGAGCCCTACCGTAGGCGCCGACATCCTTGGAACAAGCCAAATACAGTACCGTTTTGCCACCTAAGGTGGGCCACTTGTTTGATAACTTTCCTTCTTGCTTTTTGACTCGCCAGAACGTAGATATCATGCTGAAACGTAGTCCTGTAAACAACGACAGTTCCATTTGATCAACACCTCGCTTCAATCAGCGCTGACAAACCTCAACACACGTACACGTACTCCCTCGCAAATGCTGTTTTGCAATCAAACAGGGCACTTTGTTCAAGTCAACGCACGTACTGGTAGCGGAGTAATGCCTCCAGCCATGGCTCACACAAACTCCAACGCATCGTCCCTCGCACAGCTCCCCAGTCTTTCCCGTTGAACCCGCTGCCAAACCCCGAATTTCGCCTTCTCTAAGCTTGCACCTACCACCACCGCCACCAGCTTTCATCTATTACTCTTTTTTCCAATACTCTCCTAGCTGCTACCGGTAGCTATTAGCCAGAGAAACCGGCCCATACCAGAACCTGTGTCTGGTACCGTACCATGGTGGTACCAGTACCGGTACCGGTACCGTTAGAGAAGATAGATTAGGCATAATGAATCGAACGGAATCAGTCGAATATTCATTCGAATAGATCCAAATCGGCTAATGGTTCCGCGTTGAGGCAAGATGACCCAAGCCGTTTCCCACCAGAGAACAGGAGCTCTTGTTGTTGAAGTCAATGTGTCGATGTGTCCTCATTTTATCTCTTCCTTCTTCATTAAAACAACTCATGCGAGATGTCCTATCGGAATCGTCAACGTTCAGATGGGTCCCAAAAGCAGTTGATCTCCGACGGGGGATATTCCACTTTTGACTCTGGCAGCTACCAGCGCGACGACCTCTTGGGTGCCCCCAAACAATCTTCCACCGACGACAACACCATGTCGTCGGAAGAGCAAGCGCCGCCTCCACAACCACAGGCTACTTTTCAAGAGTATCCTCGCCATGTTATCATGCGTATTCCGAATACCGCCTTTGGCATTTCTATGGGTCTTGCGGGTAACGCCATTTTATGGAAGTCCGTGGGAAAGAGTGCCATCTTCAACGCGGCAAACGCCAACACAGAAGCTCTCCATGGCATTCTGTGGCTACTGGCTCTACTGGTCGCTGCTTGGGTGTTCACATGCTATTGCTACAAATGCTACTATCATTATGAACTGGTTGTACGGGAGTGGCAGCACCCCGTTCGGGTTCATTTCATGAATGCACCTCATTTGATCATGCTCATGTTGGCCATTGGCCTCCCTGATCGCTTCAATGCATCCGAAATGGCCCTCCAGATTGTTTTCGGGCTGGGTCTGGTGTTCAGACACTGATTACACAGTTTGTCTACGCGAAATGGTTGTTCAACCCCAACAGTAACATCACGAGCGCCAAGCCTCCTTTCTTGCTCAGTACAGTTGGTTGGTTCCTGCTGGCCAATTTTGGAATTGGGACAAACATTGAAGCGACGTGGGGTTTGGCTATTCCTCAATTCTGTTTTGGGATTGGCGCCGTGTTTTATCTATTAGTAGCCATTGCCGTCATGAATGGATTGCATTCCAGTACCAAGCCAATGAAAGGGTCGCCTTCCTTGACTCTGCTCTTGGCTCCTCCCTCTGTTGGCATCGTGGCTTTGGATACCTTCGACGGGGATCCCACAAAATTCAACAACGCTGCAGCCATGGTCTTGGGCTGGATTTTGGTACTCTTCATGCTATTTGCTAGGATCGGACCTGCGTTTGTGAGAGAACCGGGTGTTTTGGGGGAATACTGGGCGTACGTATTTCCCTTGGCGGCAGTCGCCACGGCTTGGATTCGATATGCCTCCGTGGTCAACACTACCGCGGCGACGATTGTGGCTGCCGCTTTCATGAGCGTCGCCATTGTTGCGCTGGTCTCTGTGCTGGCAAGGATGACAATACACTGTTTTCAATGCTTTCGAGGCCAGGCTCAATGGGGCGATCCCCTCTTGGGGGTACCTTCACAATTGAGCCGCCCCGAGCCTACGGCGACAAGGCCGCAGCGGTTTCAGGACAACGTAATCTAAATTCCGCATGCTTCTCTTTGTTGGTAGTAAACGGGGGACTAGCTGGCTACATGAGCTAGCTACATGAGGTGCAACAGCAAATTTGTTTCATTTTTCTCTATAGAATTCTTCACCATTCTCTATTGGTATACATGCACATTTTTTCCTTTCTGGGATGTCCTCCACGAGTGACCTCTGTGTTGCCCTCCGCATTCATCACCCTTGCACTCTTGCCAGTGCCAAAAAAGTCACTCTTGACGACTCGCTTAGAGAGCCAAGGCTGCTCCGGCAATGGCCCCAAAGGCAGCAAGGGAGGCCATGGCAGTGTCTGCAGAGGATCCTGCACCGTGGTGCTTCTCAACGGCAAATGGCTGGGGCTGGACATCAACTGTTTCAGTCACCTCACTCTGAAGCTTGCGGTGACCATCCACAATCTGGATATTCTTGCGCAAACGACGGCCACCGGTGGCAGTTCCTCCAAGCTCCAAGAGAATGCTTCCAACTCCAGTCAAGGTCAAGGCTTCAAAATCATAAAAGTCAGCAAACAACAAGAACGAAACCAAACAGACATTGTTATCATTTCCTTCATCAACACACTTCTTGGTGGAGAAGATGGTGGAGGCAGGTTGAGATTCCGTGATGATGAGCTGAGAGGGCTCTGCAGCTTCAGCATTCTTGACAGTGAACTCCATGATATCCTTGACTTGGAACTGTCCTGTTTCAACCCTGAAGCAGACGTTGAGGGTACTTCCTTGAGTGGTGACAGCATCAGAACCATCATTGGTAAGAATGGTGTAGGTATCAGGGTCACAGAAGTATGCCAAGAGAGATCCATCAAAGCTGAGATTGGTGTCCTCAGCATCAGTAAAGTCCTCGGCTTGAGTGACAGTGTAACCAGTCAACTCAGGAACTTGGGTAACCAGATTAACATTGTAGGTAAGAAGGACTTCTGCATAGTCAATGAGGGTATCAGCATCATACAGTCCAACCTCAACACAGAACTCCACAATGGCATTGACAGCATCACCAGCATCCCTGTAGATCAGATTGTTTCCAGCAATTCCTTCAATGAATCGAAAGTCCACAGCATTGTCTGCACCGGGGTTGTTGATAATACCACCATGATCAACTTCAATTCCAGTTACATTGGTTGTGGGAAACCAGTGGCCCACAGCCTGGCGGTTAGCTGTATCCTTGCGGCACAAGTCAGTGACCTTAATCTTGATATTGGCACTAGCAGCACCATTACCGGTTCCAGTCTCAAAGGTGAATCCTTGGTCTTGAAGGGTTTTAATAGTGACATGCCAGTCGGTGATCTGGAGGTCACGTCCAGAGTCTTCAGCAGCCATGGCCAAGGCTGGGATGAGGAACAGCAAGAGATTGGTGATAAACTTCATTGTTTCGTCGATCCTGTTTGAGTGTTTGATTGTTTGATTGTGAGTTGGTCTTCGTAAGAGAGGAAATCAATATTGTGAGCTCTTCAAAGATTTTGCTCGAGCTGCGGTTTTGGAGCCAACCTTGGGTCATAGATTTGTTTTCTACCGCCTCTACGAAAGGGTCCATTCCATTCCATCCATCTTTCGCGAAATAAGTTGGCATTCGGCTCACACTGGCTAGGGCGTTCTCAACCTATTGCGGTGAGCATTGTTTTTACAGTCACCTTTCGACGTGTGCTGTGTCACCTTTACTTGGGCGTACAGCACGGGGAGTTTCTTTTCTCTTGCTTTGGGCCTAAGTCTGGGCGATTTTGCTGGAACCAAGTTCACTAGCCCACTTAAAAGGAGCCTGCCCACTGGTGATAAAATAAATCTTGACTTGGCCTTCGTTCAATTTAGAAGCACGATAAATGATGACCTTTCACTGGAAGAAAGTGATCGCTGGAAGCTCACTGGAGGACCCCTCCAATCATTGACTTTGTCGTCTTGGCGATGGTACCTTTTAAAAATGGTTTCCACGAAATCTCCAGTGATGCAGCAACCCAACAGAAAAGACTGGCCGTTGGTGATGTACGATGTAGCTACGATGTTTCGATTGCATTGACTCGACTCCAGCTAGACTCGGATAGTCCACTACGATGTGGCAACCCAACGAAAGAAGAGCCACAAACCAATCAAAAGCTTTCCGCACGTGGAGAAACTGTTCCGCAAGGATCCATTCTGCTACAGTAACGAAAAGCCCGGTTCGCTTGGCATTTCGTACCAGTAGCTACGGAACTGGTGCCAAGCAACTTGTCATCTACGAGCTCATCTATTAATACGTACATTTTTGTACCCAATACTACAAGTGTTGGTGGCCGTAGTGTGCCGCCATTGGCTCGTAGACAGAATTGTACGAACCCCACGCTTCATCAGTCTCCAGTGATGGACATTGCTGGTACCCTTCATGCCGAAGACGAAGTCACTAGACTGGCTTCATCTCCGGTGAGCGAAAGTGTGTGTAGGGGGGTACGGCGACGCCACACAGGTGACCGGTCATCATTACTCGACCTCATAGGGTATTGGCACTTGCTCTGCTGCCCAACGAAGTGATGGGCAAGATCTTTTGTTTTGCTTGTTGGCTGTTTCTTCAGCTCACAATCCAAACCTTGAGCAATACAAAATCCACTTGCCAACAACAAAATTGACTACTACTACCGTACAAACACTTGCAATCAAAACTCTCAACATGAAGTTCTTCTCCAATCTTTTGATTCTTGCTGCTCCCCTCTTGGCTACTGCCAGTGAAACTGATGCCCATAACCGTGCTCTCGAGATTGGTGACTGGAGCGTCAACTTCAAAACAATTGATGGACAGGACTTTACCTATGAAACTGGTCCTGGTGCTGGTGAAAATGTGAATGTGAAGATTTCTGTTGAAAACAAATGTCGCCAGGAAGCTGTCGCTGCAGAGCGCACCAATGTTGGTCACTTCTATCCCAACCCAGATGTTTCTGGCATTGCTGTGGACACCTCAGGAATTGTCAATGCCCCTGGTATGGGCATCAATGGCTTCTCCTTCTCCTTCGTTGAAGGAGTCAATGAAAATGGGCTCATCTACTCAGAAGCTGATGATGGTCTCAATGCTGCTGTCAACTTCTGTGTTGTGCTTGGACTTTACTCTGACATTATGTTGATTGACTTTGCTGAGGTCAAGCTAACCTACCTGATTGATTTGGTGACCCAAGTTCCTACGTTGACTGGTTACACTGTCACTCAAGCCGAGGCCTTTACTGATGCTGAGGACACCAATCTCAGCTTTGATGGATCTCTCTTGGCATACTTCTGTGACCCTGATACCTACACCATTCTTACCAATGATGGTTCTGATGCTGTCACCACTCAAGGAAGTACCCTCAATGTCTGCTTCAGGGTTGAAACAGGACAGTTCCAAGTCAAGGATATCATGGAGTTCACTGTCAAGAATGCTGAAGCTGCAGAGCCCTCTCAGCTCATCATCACGGAATCTCAACCTGCCTCCACCATCTTCTCCACCAAGAAGTGTGTTGATGAAGGAAATGATAACAATGTCTGTTTGGTTTCGTTCTTGTTGTTTGCTGACTTTTATGATTTTGAAGCCTTGACCTTGACTGGAGTTGGAAGCATTCTCTTGGAGCTTGGAGGAACTGCCACCGGTGGCCGTCGTTTGCGCAAGAATATCCAGATTGTGGATGGTCACCGCAAGCTTCAGAGTGAGGTGACTGAAACAGTTGATGTCCAGCCCCAGCCATTTGCCGTTGAGAAGCACCACCTTGCAGGATCCTCGGCCAACTCTGCCCTGGCCTCCCTTGCTACTGTTGGAGCCATTGCTGGAGCTGCCTTGGCTCTCTAAGCAGTGCTACCAGTCATTAGCTGATGTCTTGGGAACTCCGGTGCGAGTGCAAGGATGACGGATGATCATGGAGGACAACTCTGAAAGAAAATGTGCGTGTATACCAATAGAGAATTGAAAGTATTCTATAGAGAAAATTGAAACAAACATGTCGTTGCCCTTTCCTACTAGATCTAGCCAGCAGCTCGTATTTAGATACCGGTAGCTAGAGTAGCAGCTCTGATGCATAGCGTCGTTGGTGCGTAGAAGGGATACTGACTGTCACACACCACCGACGAGCCACGTGTATCCTTAAAACGATGCCGATGATCAGGGAGTCTCGTCGCTGTTCGCTTTGTCCATTGGGGTTTCATCCAGTCGATTGAATGCTTGGCTATCTTTTGGACTGTCTCGGAGAGTGGCTTCGGAGAAGCCAATCCCACCACAGCCATTGGATTTTGTGGTTCAGAAGCAAGCAATGATCCAACCGGATCGAATCTAGTAGCAAGTCCCTTCACCCAATGCCACTTTCGGTTTGGTTTGATGTGCGGAATGATATTGGTTGGTTCTACGATGATGTACCGGGACTTCTGATGTAGGAGCCACAATACTCCGCAGCCACATGCAAGCAAGACACGAAGAAGTTAGCTCCAGCTGGCTGTTGCGAAGTAACGTGCATGTGCAACTCCAGCTACTGGTACCCGGCAGCCAACACCCAGAAGAGCTGAATATCATTCTGGGCTTTTTTAATAAGACGCCCCTTTGGGGACCAAGCCGTTACTCCGTAGAACACTTGGTTCGTTAGCTAACGAATGTAACAATGCGGGTTCCAAGGAGAGCTTTGGGATTCCTCGACTCCCATGGGAGTTTGCACCTCGACCTTCGTCCAGTGGCCGTTTGACTTATTCGACTCCCCACAGGCTTCGCATTTGCCAGTCCCTCTTCGCTTTTCCCAAGAGTGGACAAACTGGAGCCAATGGGATCAATCCGCACAACCCAAGCTCTGCCCAATCTTGAGAGCTTTGAAAAAGCATTCTGTTGTTGGCAACCTTTTCACCCTCCCTGCCGTTTGCTCGGTAATCCGTATTTTCAAGTAACACATCGATCTGCTCGATCCACTCATGCACACCCACACGCAACGAGAACCCATTGCAGTGGAAGAAGACCCCGAGAGAGTAAGTGCACAACAAGCCGAAAGTAGACTAGCATAGCTACTAGCATAGAGAGAGATTGACAACCAAGAGAAAGTACAAACTGACTTCTCCGTTGCCAAAACCCAAAGAAAACAGACAACGCAACTTCGACACAACCAAATACTACACAATGGTGGCGATGGATCCAGAACACTTTTTTCCTTCCAACCGTCATGAACAGTACCACGAGCATCATGATCACTACGAGTATTCGATCCCCATCACACCGTCGCAACCACAGAGTCCCCAACCACGTCGTTTGCTAACGTCCACGGCCACTCCCATCCATCATGGCGAGACACTGCCTCTGATGCACAATGCCTTTCGCAACTACGGACTGTTGATTACCTTGGACGACGATCAGTTGTGTCTGCAGTTCTGTCCCGATCATAGTCTGGGTCAAGTGCATCCCAATGCGTATGCGCCGACCGAAATTAGCCACATTCAAAAATTGGGAGGAGGTGGTAGTGGAGTGGCTGTCTTTGAAGGACAACATCCCGTCTTGGGTGACGTCGTCATGAAGCACGGGAGTGACAAGGATTTGGTAGAGCTCTTTGCGCTCAGTACCGTGGCCGATGAACTCAAGACAAGAGGCCATGGCGACAAGGACAACCAAGCGGCAGCCAGACATATTCAACAGCGGATACCTGAATTCAAGTTTATTTACATTTCTCCACATCACTTGGGAGAGAATCGAAAAGCACTGTGGAGGAGATTGCGAGATTTGGACCGTGGCAGCAGCGGCAGCTTTTTGCTGCCCGTGGATGAAATGACAGAGCTGAGCAGTAACAGTGAAGAAGAATCCGATAGTCATTCCAAGACGACCAAGATGACGTCCTCGGAGCGGTCTCGGGTCAGTTTTCTCGACGAGGAGACCATGCTAGAGGAGGACGACTATGAAGATGGTACTTCGGCGGCAGAAGCCAACTTTCAACTGCTCAAAAAGGTCAGCAGCTTGCAATCCGTCGTGAGCAAAGACAAACCCAATCCAGAATTATTTCCGCCAGGGGTCGAAATTACCAAATCTGGAACGGTCTCTGGTCACAGAGACATTGCCATTTTGGTAGCACCCCGGGGAACCACGGATCAGTGCTTTGTCAAATTAAAGGCGGACACGCTCCGGATTGTTCTCCCAGCAGGAAAGTTTGATCAGGAAGAACCCAGTCAAAGCAACAACAGCGGTCACACCGGAAGGATTCGAATTCACGGCGATGGCTATACTGTACTCAAAGCCATTACCGATGATCTCATCACGTTGATGAAGTCCAACCGGTGGAAATTCACTTTTGGGCAAAAGCGAATTGGTAGCGCCAACCCCAAGACAGGCAACGAATGGCTCTATGAAGCTCGACTGTGTGGAAGTGTGCTGAACAATCTCGTCACGCAAAAGATCAAGTTGGTGTGGGATCTCGTGCGATTGACTGCGGACAACGAACAGGATCCCAAGGTTTTGGAGCAGATTCGGGAGGAAGTACAACAAATGAAAGAATGCAAACACCTGGAGGCGGAAGATTTATCCGATCTAGTCGACAATTATGTGGGAAACGCCATCAAAAAGAACTTTCGATCCGAAACCGGTCGCATCCCCGTCTTGCTGTTGCTGGGAACACGATTCCGCGAATACAGCGAGTACTGGACACAGTCCTTCTTGCACATTGGTGGCGGGAATAAACGTCATAATCGACAGCAATCGCCGTTTGCGCAATCCAGCGGTGCCAACATGATCCTGACGACTGAAGAGAAAGTACCCGCACATTACTTGGGATGCATCACCAATCCAGGTGCACTCGTGGGTGACTTCTTTCAAAAGGCACCAATGGTACCGACCGTGTTGGAAAACATGGGATCCGGTTACTGGCAATGTCTTCTCTCCAAGGCAGTCGAGCTTCCCGATCAAAACTGCCATTCGTCGATGTATTGGAAAAGACTTTGGACCAGCGGTTTGGCCGATGCCGGTCTTCACAATCTCTTCGTCACGGAAGATCGGCTGTGGCTCTTTGACCTGGGAGAGCCGACGCTAACATCCGTACCTGGATTCTTGACAAAATTCCTGTTTAGCTTCTTCCATACGCTGGTAAGTTGTCGTGAAAGTGGCGAAAGAAGTGCGTGATGGCCCCGTTGATGATTTCGCTCACTTGTTGTTGTTGTTCTCTTGCTTATCGTTGTACAGGGAATGCAGGAGAGAAATGACGGTGCTGACAATGGAGGCATGTGGATACGAAGGTTTGAACTGAATCATCGAACCAAGAAGTTGAATCTCACAACAGAAACAAATCGATTGCTAGCAAAAGGTTACAAAGCGTTCCAGCTGTCCTTGGACCGGATCGTAAAAGAAGTATTCAACGGAGACGACACTGTTCGATGGCTCTTGCTCCAGTATGTGACTCTGCAGCTTATCTCCGATGCATCGTTCTGCTTGCAAAAGTGGACTGTAAAGGTGAGTTGACTCTACCCTACCAGAGTGTGCCGTTTGTTTCTTCTACTACCGGTAGTATGTTCTAACTCGCGTTTTCTCTCTGCTTAACCGTAGGGAGGAGGTCGTGCCCGTGACATGAATCATCAAGAAGGGCTCGAAAAATGGCTGTGGAGGGCGCTTTGGGATATTTTTGTGGCGTGCGACATTAACAGTCCGGCCTCCTTGAAACGATTCAAGGCGACGACACCTGAGCCACACATGTCCGATGCCCAACGAGTTTTCCAAGAACGTCATGTAGCCCTGATACAAGGTTTGGCGTTCGAAAACGTAACAATAGGCGGCGGAGACGGGTTCAAAGGCTTTCACCCATTTGTGAATGCAAGTGGATGAGCGAATGGTAGAACTCGGCCTCATCAGCAAAGTTAGGATGAAACCCTTATACTCAATCAACAAGAGAACTAGCAGCTCTACTAGTCCCCTTTCAATATTCTTAACATTCATAAAGCTAGATACACAAAGCCTCTGCTCTCATCATAGAAATGGTGTTGCCAGTTTCGTTTGGTTTGGCACATTGCTTGCACGGTACCCGTAGAGCGGTTGTGATGCACATCCCGTGGTATAATCGAATCGAATCGTTGCGCCAGATGGAACTCTTATCTACGTGCATAGTGCACAGTCCTCGTTCCGTGTACGAGATGTGTGGCACAGGTAGTCTAGCTGGTGTCGCCTTCAAAAAGCTTTACGATCAATTTATCTTATCGGACTTTCGGTAAACGCCGCTACAGCTTCTGCCTACCGTCCTGTGCAATCCAAAACACAAGCTAGGCTCGCGATCGATCAAAGTCCTAACTATTGCCAAAACGGGCTGAATGGACTGACCAGTGCGTTCCTGCTTCGTCCTCTTCCATTGGATCGACGGTTTAGAGGACCGCTGCTGTAGCTGGAGGATTTGGGTGGTTGATCCAACTTTTCTCGTGTGGTCAATTGCACTCGGATGGTTTCCACGCGACGGGGATTGCACTTTCTCCAAACAACCAACTCCACAACGTCTCCGTCCTGCTTTTCTTCAATGGCACTAATCAAGTCTTCGGTGCACTTGACGGGGTTTCCATCAATGCGAGAAATCAAATCACCCAACTCAATGCTACCATCTGCGTCTCGTCGTGTTGCTTCCAAACCAGCCACAACGGCAGGACTGTTGGGCACGATTTCAGCAATCAGAACCCCGTCTAGACCACGCCCGTATTGTTTCTCCAGAGCTTTGACGACGCCGTCGTTTACAACGGTGATACCCAGAGTGGGACGAACTGTCTTGCCATAGCGGATGATCTGATTCACAACCCGTGTGACCGTGTCGACGGGGATAGCGAATCCAATGCCAATGTTACCAGCCATGCCGCCAGGACTGAAAATTGCTGTGTTGACGCCAATCAATCGGCCTCGACTGTCTAGCAGTGGTCCGCCCGAGTTTCCAGGGTTGATGCTCGCTGTGAATGATTGTTCAGAACATTAGGTTTGGAAGAAAGCAAAGTGAACGACTCAAATCTTTCAAACAAAAGCCAATCCTTCCATCCACGGCCCCAGACAACTAAAATGCTACTTACCATCCGTTTGAATACATCCTCGAATTGGTCGGCCTCCTACTCCATCCAGATCACGCCCCAGTGCACTGACCACTCCAGTGGTCAATGTATCATCCAGACCATAAGGATTCCCAATGGCCAAGACACTCTGTCCCACCTGCAGGTCGCTGGAAGTACCCACATCAATCGGATCGGGCAGATTGTACGTGTCCTTGACCCGCAGTACGGCAAGGTCTTTTTCTGGCTCGGCTCCCACCACTTCGGCTTCCATGGCTCGCGCCATGCCACTGAGTTTGACCGTGACGCGAGAGGGCATGCCGCCACCTCCTCGTCCGGCTACAACGCTGAATGGTTTGTAAAAAGCAAGGACAAGCGGGGCAATGACACAAGCAAGTGAGACAGACAATTCATAAGGACATGGCATGCCTAGCTTCTTCCAGTCTTACTGATAATTGGTGACGACATGACCCTGGTTGTCCCAGAGAAATCCAGATCCAGTTCCCGCCGGAATCTCCAATCCTCGGATGGCCAATCCCTTTCTGGCAAACGCTTTGGATGTGGTTTGGACGTAGGCCACACTGGGAGATGCCTTTTTGAAGGTCTGAATGATTCCTCGTTCATGGGCGGTCAAGGGATCGACGGGGGGCGAGACGGTGCGAAAAGCTGGGCTGCTTTCCTGGAGTCGTTGAATCAACTCATACTTTTCCAAGCAATCTCGAAAATCAATGCCTCGTTCACCAAGCAACCGTTTGAGTTCAGAGACGGATAGATTATTGAACGCGCTGTTACTGTTCTCATTGAAATCGTCCGGGCGCATTTGATAGAAGGACGAAGAAGAAGTGATTGGAGTGGATTTGGATGCCACTAAGGGAGAAGGAACAAAAGAACATCCTGGGGTGACCAGCAACCAGAATAGAACGGAGTGCTTCATGGTCGTAGCTTTCAAGTTGAACAATTTGTAGTGATCGTGCGGCAGCTGAAAAGGCTAGGGGGCGCCAGTACTAGTAGCAGACTCTCTGTTTCTTTTTGTGTCTTCTTCAGATAGATGATGGCGCAAGGCCAAGGCAGAACATGGAGGATGAAAATGGAATAAATGTGTGAGCAAAGCAATCTACGTAGGATGCTACGTAATGGTACAAAAGTCCAAGTTGGCACCTGTTTCTTGGAGAATGATGACGTGGATTGGCTCTTTTTGATTGGATCAATGGATCACTAGTGGTATGTCAGGATATTTTTGCCACGTTTCAGTTCTTGGAAGGTTCTCACGCGACGCGATCACTTTTTTCTCAATGACGGTCAATGCAGGGACGTCACTCAACGAAGAGCACCCTCATCATATCTGATGTACGAGTACTAGTAGTATGCTGATGGCTCATTCTCTCGAGCGGTTGCTGTTGCCGGAACCAAGATATTACTACGGTATCCACCCCTGTTGCCTGCAGCTGGCATCTGGTACAGTCGGTTGGTTATCTGCTACCGGTAGCAAAACAGAAACGAGCCTGTTATAGGAGAAGGCATCAGATTCTCCATAACTTTGTTTTCTTCATCTAGTTTGAGGGCAGCTTCCCCCTTTAAGGAGATCCACCTCAACCCTGAGATATCATCGCTTGCAACAGATAATTCAATCTTTGGAAAGATGATGAATCGACTCCCCACCGCAGGATTCGGTCTGGCCCGCCGATGCCCGACATCAAGACTGTCTCCCTTCAGATCCTCAACCGCCATTCGGACCGTTTTTGACAATTATTACGACGAACGATTGTGGCTGCAGTCGGATGAAGCCAATCTGCGACCCGTCCATGTTCCCAGCAAACCAGGATCCAAAGCCTTTGTCTCGTCGATTGAAGGTTCGGCTGTGGTGGATTTGTTCTTTCAATATGCCACCAAGAGAGACACGGGCAAAACTGGTGGTCAAGCACAACAACCCAGTTTGGATCTGGAAGGAGTCCATAATTTGTTGGAGGGAATTGGGGAATCTCATGATGATCATACCGTCAAACGACTCTTTGCCGAAGCCGATTTGGATAACTCTGGTTGTGTCGATTTGCAAGAATTTTTGTTTGCAGCCGACAAAATTTTGGGAAGTGCTCCCGCTCGCATTGTGCTCATTGTGGGTGGACCAGGCTCTGGAAAAGGATTATTGTCGCAGCGATTGGAAAAGGAGGCTGGTTTGGTCCATTTGAGTTCCGGTGATCTGCTGCGTTGTGAAGTCAAACGAGGGACTGTCCTGGGAAAACAGGTCAAGGAAATCATGGCACGAGGTGAATTGGTGTCCAGTGAAATTATCGTCACCCTCATGAGACGGAGAATGAGAGATCATCCAGGAAACAGAGTGTTGTTAGATGGATTTCCAAGGTGAGTACTACCAATGAATATTGGAGAAGACGAGAGAATGGACAATTACAATTGAAAACCAGCAGAGTGATGGCACAAACATTCATTCTCCTCACCGACCGATACCTGCTCTGCTCATTATACTATTCATACACAACAACAATGAAAGGTCCATGGAGAATGCATTGGATTTGGTAAAATTATGTGGCAAGCCCGAACTCGCACTGCATCTAGAATGTGACGATACTATTCTAATGGAGAGAATCATGGCGCGGGCAGCCAAAGCAGCCGAGTCGGAAGGCAGACGTGCCGACGACAACTTTCATACAGCACTGCAACGGCTACGGAACTACCACAAATATCATGATTCGACCATCCAATTTCTTAGAGAACAGCATGTTCCCATTGTGGAATTGGATTGCAGTGTCAAGCCCGATTTAGGTACGTACACTGATGAACCGAAAGAGATATTGCGACTCTCATTTTGGAAACACACGCAGCGCTCAATTCACGCGAATGATTCGTTCCTTAGTGTGGGAACAGTTGCTTGCAATTGGGCGAATGATGCGTCCGGCGGTACAGTTACCAAAGGAAGTAGAGGAGACTGCTGCAGTTGCGCAAGAAGATTTACCTTGGACAGGTACAAGGTAAATTGACGGGTGGAGGATTAACCCAACAACCTTGTAGAACTTTGCAGCAAACGAAAACAGTCAGGGATCTGCAGTTAGATTTTGTTCGAAGATTTGACTGATTTTGACACCAAACCAATTATAAGTCTAACTTCATACATGATGTAACGATTACTGTGTAGCTGAATCAGAGCTCTTGCACTATTTGAAGGCATAAATTCAGTTGTTGCCTGTCTTATGATGGGCTAGCTACAGTAGGGGGCGTGGGGTCTGTGCGGTTCCTCCTGGCTAGAAGTAGTCAGTAGTCAGACAAGGAGAGGGTACTGATTTTTGTTTGAGTACCGTTTGGTAGCACAAACTGTTGCGTTAATTTTAGAGCACAAGAACAATCAGTCATCTGATGGGCAACCAATATCACGGGCCCACTGCCGTACTTCTGCGTGGTCGTTCATTCAGCATTGGAGCAAGTCCATTCATCCCATGGGCAACCATTCTCATTGCGACGGGATACAGCTTACAATTCAGCTTTACAGCTTTACAATTAGCAGGCTTATTCTAGAAAATAATCAATAACTGCTCACTTATTTGGAAATACAAACTTTACATCTCTTAGATCCTTAGACTAGTCAATGCACAATGGTATTGTCGCATGGTAGCATGCGAGGTTATGAGATGTTACTCATTCTTATTCTTATATGTCTATCCCTTGTTATCATCAGTGGTAACCTCTTTTCTCGACTGGATTCGCTCGCAGGCAATCCCCTTGTCGATCCCCTGGATTCGCTCGAAAGCAATCTCTCTGTTCTTATTGACGATCGTAATCTCAATGAGGATCCTATCTTGGATTCGCTCGAAAAGCAATCCCCTTGATTCGCTCGTAAGCATATTAAACGATGGACTCCTATGGGAGTCCACCTTTTGCGATCAACCGAGCGCTAAAGAAGCCGCTACTAATACTGTTACGGCTACTACTACTATTGCTTCTACTGCTACTACTGTTATCCCTATCACCGGCGAAGCCTCGGCCATGCTCAGCTTCAGCATGGATCGATCGATCGGCCGAGTTAACAGAGGTCGCGATCGTCGAGTTAACAAAACTCGTCGAAAAATGAGTTTCGACTGCATATATAAGGCTCGGCCTGTGTGTCTGCCTTGAGTCATGCTTCGGGAAGGCTGAGCCATGCTTGCCTTATATCTTCGAAGCAAACTCCTCACTTTTTCATTTCGAAATATCGAACGTACGTGAAGAACAACAGCCCGGAGCGATCGATGGCTCGTGTTGTTGTGGTTGTTGTTGGTCGATCGGCAGTTGGTCTCTGCTTACCCAGGACCGGCATTGGTCGTTTGACTGGTTGCAGTTGTTGTTATTCAAAGAAGATTCAAACGACGAAACTCGCTTGTCGACGCGAAGATAACAGCTCGACCGATTCGCCGAACTGTTGGAAAGCTCATAAATTCCATCTTCGATTGACTCGATTGACTGGATATCCGCCGCTCTCCTTGTCCTGTTGCCATTGCTCTTGTTTTCAACTTCGATGACTGGATTTCGATTGACGGATTTCCACCGCCTGCTCTTTTGCCGCTCCTGTTGCCGCTCTCCTATTGTTCCATTGCCATTGCCCTCTGTTGATTCTCACTTGATGGACCTTGACGACGCTTCCTCTGCCTCAGCATCTTCATCTTCAACAACAGCAGCGCCAGCACCAGCATTCTTGTT